>BMAO01016832.1:0-80864 GCA_019973975.1 Trichonephila clavata
TTTATTTTAAAGAGTCTAAATAAAAAAAGTATGCATCATCTTCAAAAAATTAAACATATTTTCGTACTGTGTGTGTATATATATATCTATATATATAAAGGAGAAAAGCGACTGACTGACTGACTAATCACGAAATCTCAGGAACTATTCAACATACAGACTTGAAATTTGGTAGACATGTTCCTTTGATAGAGTAGACATCAGCTAAGAAAGGATTTTCCGAAATTCGAAACGCAAGGGGCGTTACGGGGGGTTAAGGGCTTTAATAATAATTGTTTCCATGTTTAAACTACTTGATGTACAATCTTGAAATTGGGTAAGCGGATTCCTTTCAGAGAGTAGAGATCCGCTACAAAATGAGTTTGCTAAAAATCGACCCACAAGTGGCGTTGCAGGGGCTTAGGGGGCGTTATAGATAATTATTTCCATTTTTAAACTATTAGACGCACAGTCTTTAAATTTGATATATAGATTCATTTCGTAGAATAATGATCAGTTACAAAACGGGTTTTGTGAAAACAGACTTCTAAGTGGCGTTGCGGGGGATTAAGGGGCGTAATAGACAAATATACCCGTTTTTAAACTACTTCACCTACCTGCTTGAAAATTGGTAGGTAAGTTTCTTTCCTGGAGTAAATATCCGCTACAAAATGGGTTTTGGGAAAATTGACCCCCAAGGGGTGTTGCGGAGGCGGGGGGTTTAAGGGGCGTTATAAATTCCTATTTTTAAGTTATTAGACGTACAGTCTTGAAACTTAGTAAGCAGATTCCTCTCATAGGGTAGAGATACGCTAAAAATGGGTTTCGTGAAAATTGCCCCCAAGTGACGTTGAGGGGATTTAAGGGGCGTTATAGATAATTATTTCCATTTTTAAACTATTAGTCGCACAGTCTTTATATTTGATAAAGAGATTTCTTTCATAGAGTAGAGATCAGCTATAAGAAGGTTTTGTGGAAACCGACCTCTAAGTGGCGTTGCAGGGGAATAAGTGGCATAAGAGATACATATTTTCGTTTTTAAACTATTTGACCTACCTGCTTGAAAATTGGTAGGAATGTTTCTTTCATGGAGTAAATATCCGCTACAAAACGGGTTTGGAGAAATTGACCCCCAAGGGGTGTTGCGGGGGGTTAAGGGCAGATATAAATAATTATTTCTTTTTTTAAACTATTAGACTCACAGTCTTGAAATTTGGTTAGCAGATTCCTCTCATAGGTTAGAAATACACTGCAAAATGTGTTTTGTGAAAATCGACCCCTAGGTGGTGTTGCGGGGGTTCAAGGGGCGTTATTGATAATTTTTTTGCATTTTTAATTAATTGGACGCACAGTCTTCAAATTTTGATAAGCAGATTCCTTTCATAGAGTGCAATTCCCCTACAAAATGGGTTTTGTGAAAACAGACCCAGAAGTGGCGTTGCGGGGGCTCAAGTGGCGTTATAGACAACTATCCCCATTTTTAAACTGTTCGACGTACATTCTTTAAATTTGATAAGCAGATTCCTTTCGTAAAGTAGAGAACCGCTACAAAATGGGTTTCGCGAATATCAACTACTAAGTTTAATTTCGGGAGATTAAGAGGCGTAATCGATAAATATTTCCATTTTTAAACTACTTGATCATCCTGCTTGAAAATTGGTAGGCATGTTCCTTTCATGAAATAGAGTTCCTCTAACAAAGAGTAAAATGAAAATTGACCCCCAAAGATGTTTGCGAGGGGTCAAGAGGAGTTACAGAAAAAAATTCCTGTTTTTAATTGTTAGACCCATATACTTGAAATTTGTTAAGCATGTTTCTTTTGTTGAATAGGGATCCACTAAGAATAAATTTTAAGCAAATCAAGATTTCTGGGGGTTGCAGGGGGTTACTGGGACGTATTGACAAAAAAAATTACTTTTTTCGAGCTACAAGGACTATAATAATGAAATTTGGTTTGCATTTTTCTTTAGTTGAATTGAAATCCGCTAAAAGCGGTAATTTTGGAAAACGGCTCTCAACGGGATTACGGGGATATTTATAGTAAAACTTTTGCTTTTTTCTGTTAGATTTAGACTTGAAATTTGGCTTGCATGTTCAATTTACGGAGTAGAGATCCACCGAAAATTGGTTTTGTGGGAATCCACTTGGTTTTTGAGTTACGAAAGAGCAAACATCATTCTATGCTTCAATTTTAGAGATTTTTAGAAAATACAAATTAGATGAGTTCTGCCCTTTTTTTTTTTATCAACAGGCGACAGTTACAGGTATAAGTATATTTTTCAATTCAATCGAATTCTTAATGCTAATACTTATATATCAATAATTTATACATATATATAAGCAGTAGAAATTTATAAAACATCATGAAATTCCCAGCGAAGCGGGCGGGTAACAGCTAGTATATATATATATATACGTTACAGAATAGTTTGATGCAACTTTAGATATTATGGATCATGGATAGTCACAAAGCCTTAGATATTATCTTTAAAGATAAAAAAGTTATTTCATTTGAGACTGAATACTGTACTTTCCTTTTCATGAATACATTTCGTAACAACATTAACTTTGCTAATATTTTAATAAATATTTGTCCCTTTTTTTCCAGTTAAAAATATTAATATAAAACAAACTTTCAAGTATGACAAAAATATAGATATGTATAAGGTAAAATTTATTAAAGTTTAGTGAATTTATTGATGCGCATCATTAACATAGAGTTGCAAGAAATTTGGAAATTACTAAACAAAATATTTTAAGAAATACAATGGATCAGCCTTTGAATTAATTATTTCTCATTCTTATAGCTCTATTAAACAACAGATTAAGGGAGATTAAAATAAGTTTATTACAAATATTTTTTCTATTAAATATAGTTTACCTTTGAATCTTTTGAAGAATATAAATACAGTATTTTAAAAGATAATATGAAACTAAATTATAAAACTACTTATAAAGTTACTTACACATAAGGTTATTAAAAACCTACAGAAATATTTCATTATAGCTTATATAAATAGGGTGCTTGGTAATAATGCCATTATTTGTAAATACTATTATATCATTAGGCTCAATAAACATTTCCAAAACAATTATTATTTTCAAAAATCTGAGTTATGTGATAGAAAAATAAATAATTGTGCGGTTGGCTTTCAAATATAAATTAGGCATACATCTACCAGAAGTTAAAAATTTTCAGACATTTTTGATTTCTAAATTTTTTTAAGAATCCTATTAATTTCGTAGCGTTATTGGCGGTTTAAAACTTGCATTACTACTTCTAGTAAATTGTTGTACTATATAAGAAAAAATATTATGAATGATCTTAAAGTTACAGTTACTATTCAAAAATAATAAAAAGATCTTATTAATTATTTAAAAATTAAATTAATTTAATCTACACATAGTTATGATTTTAAAAATCTATTTTCATCTCAACATATATATTAGTATTATAATAAAAGCTGATCTAATTAGAGCCATGAGACTCTAAAATTATATTGCAATCTCATTTAACTAATTCACAAAGAATGTTATATTAATTATAATGGTAAAAAATATGTACAGTAATACTCTACCCCGACTTACGTGAACCCGGAGTAACGCAATTTTCACAAATCTCGTCTTTAGTTTGTAATTCTTTGGAAAACATCTCTGTGTCCTTTTTCTTTTTTTTGCATCACTGAAACTCAGGTGATGTCAGTCCTAGAGCCTTATGAAACTGGTAATGTGTTTGGTGAAGTAATCGGTCTTCAAATCTCGTCAATTAGTCTTTCTTTCCCCTTCTTTTTTTTATTTTTATTATTTTTTTTTATCGTCACTGGAACTCAGGTGGAATCACTACCCGAGCCTGATGAAAGTTGTAATGTGTTTGATGAAGTAGTCGATTTTACCAGAAAAATAAGTTTGGAAGTGCATAGTAATGAGTTGTTCAAGAATTGCTGGTTTTCCACAGTCAGGAGCTGACAATGGATGAGCTCATAGAAATGCAAAAGTAAAACATTGAAGAACTTGAGTCTTTGGACCAGTGGCATGACGTACACCCCCCAACTCCCACATATCGGGGGTACAGGACTCTAGAGGACCCAAAATCTGATTGACACCAAGAACGTATTTGTGCTTTGGGGCCCCAAAATCTGCTTTTACAGAGTAGGGGCCTAATATTCTCCGTTACGCCATTGCTTTAGATGTAGTCCTGTCAGAAGTTCGAATCACGATTGGGAATTTGACAAAAGGACTCAGTTTAATTGAAAAAACGGTAAAAATTTTTGAAAAATATAGACTTCAACGAAGAGCGTATTTTTTCAACTAAACAAGAAATAAAAAAAATATTAGCATGCTATGAGGAAATTTTGCGGGAGAAGAAAATAAAATCTTTGATCCGGCAGACTACTTTGTTAGATTTTATGAAACCTTCTGCATCAAAATAATTCTATTTTTCAGTTTTGTATTTGTGTTATGTAAGAGTTTATTAAAATTTTTTTATTCTTAATTATTTTTCTCTTCGTCTCCAACGCCAAATAAAAATAATTTATATGTATTTATATGCGAAATTACCAAACATAAGCGACTCAAGCTAATTCGACTTGCGTGGTTCTCACTCAGTCCCACCTATCGCGTTAGCTCGGGGTATTACTGTATGTATATACATACACACATATATATATATAAACAAATTAAAAGTTTATCACAAGGTAGACCTGCTAGCAATAGTTTCACGAATTTATATTTGTATTTTTATAAAAAAAACTATAGATTGATAATAATGATTTTTATTTATTTAGATATATTAATAATTTAATTATTTTTTGTTAAAAATAGGGATTTTATTCATAATTACTTCTAATCGTAATCAATTAAGTCTCAATAAAACTAACTATAACTAACTTACCTGGAAATTACCTTGATAAAACTTTACATTTTACCAATTTGTAGCACCATTGAAAAAAAAATCACATGCTATGGATCTTAAATTAGCCTTATTTTTATAAAAGGGACTTTTTAATTTTAAATTTGTTAAATTTCTATTATAGAACAGTAATATTCATATATCAATTTATAAGAGCATAATATTTACAATAAAGTTCTTATTTAGGTTGTTAAGATACTGATAAAATGTAAAATACTGTTTAAAACAGGATTAACTCTTATATTTGTAATGATTTTAATGTTAGTTTGAATCAATTTACATTTTAATATTTATTATTCATTTTCCTCAGTCATAAATGCTACTACTTATTAACTTTTTTGAATATCATCCTAATTTTTTACAGCTTATTAATTTTAGAGTTTTATAATACTTCTTCTTTCTTTAAGTAAAGGGTCTCGGGGTGCTAATTTTATCTCGAAAGCTGGATATAAAAAATGTTTGACTAGATATAGTTTTGGGGTTAAAATTAAATGACAAGATTCTCTTACACATTTTTTATAAAGGAATATGGTCTTAAAAAATGTAAAATGTATAAAATATAATCATAATTTTAAATTTATAACCAGATGAAATTAAGAAACATTTTTGTAAGAAATATTAAGTAAGTTTTACATTTCGCACGATATTTTCTAAAATATTTGCTCTAATTACTAGCAATATGTTAATTTATGAAATAAAATATATTCTTATATTACCCTGTAGCATTTTTATATAAATAAAATAACAAATAATATTTTTCAAAAAATATATAACAAACTTAATTTTTTAATTTTTTTTTCAAATTTCAATATTTTTTTTAATTTTTCAAATAAAAAAAAAGGTATATAATGCTAAAATTAGGTAGAGCTTAAAAAAGTATGTTACATTTTTCAATTCTATAAAGTTTTATACATCAAATGCTTCTATTTTAGAAAATACGCTTGAAATAACTTAGCAACAGTGCAGAATAGACTTCATTGCTTCACTGAATGTGAGCATGGTTTTCTCAAAAACAGAACTGAAGCACATCCTTTTGGCATGGATCTATTGTGCTTTTATAGCTGTCCACGGTGATAATATTGTGCTGTAATACTTTTTAAATTTTTAAAAATCCTTTTTAAGAAATCTTGTATGTTACTGCTTAGAAGTTTGAGACAAAAGTAACCGATTGTGAGATTTAAAAAAACACCATAATAATAATAAATAACATTTGTAAAATTGTAAAATAATAGTTTTCACTATTTGGAAAACAATTTTTGGAACAATAAAGAAATTATATTTTACGACATATCGGTTTTAATTTTTGATAATAATCCTTTTCAATATCTAAAAAAAAAATTTCATAGTATTTCAGCTTTATAATTGAATAAGATAGTAAAATGGAGTCTTTTTCAGAATTCACACAATTATGTAGCCACATATATCAAAATTAAAGTACTCTTGGAACGTTGAATGGGATTAATTTTCAATAAGTCTTTTTCTCTTCTGGAGATTTAATTGCTAGAAAATTGATTGGGAAATTTGAATATTTATGCCGACTACCTTTAGAAAACTTTTCGGGTATAAAAATGTGCAGAAATATTGAAAAGCGAATTTTATGATTTTTATATATTAAGGATTCCATGAATTAAATAATGGATGCTTACTAATAAGAAAACTAAGAACAATTTTTAAAAAAAAACATGATAAAATTGTTAGACAAAAACACTGAATATTTATTCTTGAATTTAGTTTCGATAAATTCTGCATTAATTTTAAATCTTCTCTGAAATGTTGGAATACATTCACAAACTTTTATTGATTCTAGTTAAGGTAATTTATATATGAGAGATTTTTTTCCCTTCCATTTGTGAAATGTTTCAAATTTGGAAGAAAAATAAAAGTAACTTCTTTAAAGATTTTTCATTCTGAATTTTACCTAAACATGGTTTTACTTTGTGTTTATATAAGAATATGTTTTTAATTATTATAAATAAAAAATAGATGGTAAATGAAAATTTCTCTGTCACACATGAAAGGGAAAAAATTTTAACTTATTTTAGACAAGTTTATTTTAACTTATTTTTTACGGTAGAAAATACCATTAAAAATTACAAAAAATATTTGGAATATTTTTCATCATAGATATGTATTTATCGAAGATATGTATAGATGTGAAATAGACATCACTGTTTTGTCTATTCAGAATTTAATTACCGTTTTCTAAGTGTAAAACTAATTTATTGCTTTACATTTATTATTTTACAGTTCTTTATATTGTTTAAAATTACTTTTAAATTAAATTAAAAATTCGTGTGTAAATTAAAACAATTCCTATCTTTGGGGCTGCAAGTTTTAAGACTTTTACCTATTTTCAAGGTAACAATTAAATATTCACCAATTACTGACATGAATTCTAATTGAATGTAACTTCTCTGAAAAAAAGAGAGGCAATTGAGACAAATTATTCATCTTATGAAAGTGATGTTCTAATGAAAACTGATTTCAACTAACTTTTGCAGAGGAGGTCGTGCTAAAAAAACACATTTAAGTATAATTTCTTGGATTTCTCTTCATCCGTCACACATAAATAAAATAAAACTAAGCGTGCTTTGAGTTCATTCGCTGTGTTAATTAAAGCATGAAAAAGGAAAACTTGGCATTCCTTTATTTAGAGCAAATGTGGAAGCATTTGATTGAAAGATGTTTTGCAGAATTTCAAATGAATAATTATAAAAATAAATAAAACAAAAATAAAAACATAAAAACGCTGTCATGAAAATCAATGATTGTTTTTTTTTATTTCAAGCCGGAATTCATTTATTATTATTATTATCATCCTGTATCATGCTTTCCTGAGTAACTTCTTCCCGAGATTTTGAGCAACCTATAAGACTTCATTGCATTTGTAATTTGTAATTCTCAATATGATTCAATAAGTGATATCTAAATAAATAATTTTTATAGTAAAAATGCAGAAAAAATCCTGTAATTTTTAAGTTAGAAAAAGTTGTAAAAAAAAATCATAACTTTTTTTATATAATTTTTATTTAAAACTTTTTAACACAGTCATTTTCAGATACGCGTTACTGAGGTACATTATCATTCCATACTTTTACACTGTGGAATTTTTAAATACTGATCAAAAGTGTAAATCAAATAGATGCTCTTTTTTAGGAGGGAAGAAACCATGCTTTTTTCATAAAACAATTTTAAAAAAAAACAATTAAAATATTTTTCTCTTTTATCATACTTAACAGTATTTCAAGTACTTATATTTTCACATATAATTTCTTCGGATTTTGAAATTATTTTTTTTCTCCTTCTTATTTGTTTCAAATTGCATCATAAACATTTTACTCTAATTTCAGTTTTCCCTAAAATAAACGTATGCTCATAGATAAAATTCGAAAACTTTAAATTATTTTATCATCACAGTTTTTTTAGTGAAAAATTTCATACACACACGCATAGAGTTCATATAACGTTTTTTTCCCCTTAAATGTTTTAATATTACTCACAGTAAAAATTTCTCTATATTACACGCTGAGTTTACTTCAGCTTCAGAGAAGGATAAAGAAAATAATCTATTAGAAAGCCTTATATGTAGATAACTTTTCAAAGCTAATGACTCACAGAGGAAGAAATTTTTTTAATACAAAAAAGAGGGGGGGGGAGAACTTTTTTAAATAAAAGGACTTAAGAAATTCTTTAAAACTTACAATTTTTGGTATGCGTATGATAATTCTAAAAGACGATATGAAATATATGCTAAACAAGGTACGCGCGCGTTTACAAATACTTTTCATGTAAAAAAAATTTCCGCAACTACATCCCTTCCCTTCTTCATTTGTCCATTACTAGTCATAAAGTTGTGCTCGACATCTTGTTTATTTCGTGTACCCTGTGAACAGCATTATTTTGTTAATAAAAATTGTTCTTTCTAAAAGGGATTATATTAAAAATAGTTAACATATAACTTTACATTTTTTTTCAAAAATTTTAGCAATTTAAATGTAGTACTTCAATAAAAGAAACAGAGGTTATAAATTCCTTTTACTTATGAAGTTTTCGTGGGTATTAGGAATTGGTTCTAAATGGGTACAATCGTGTTTAAAAAAATCATAAAATGACAATGGGATGTATAATAGTGTGTGTGTATTTATAGATTACTAAAATTGAATAACGCACTACACATATAATAATACCATAAAGAGCAATCTATGAGCTAATTTATTTAAAAGAACGTTAAACCATATATTTCTATTTGTATTGAAAAAAAAATAATCATTTTCACCATTAAAACAATGAGTTAAATACTCTATATGATTATAACAAATTTTAAAACAATTTGAAATCAATAAATTATACTCTGTATTCAATTTTTTTTTCTTTTTGTCTCTAAGAAATAAAATATTAAGAATTAAGAATCTAGTTTCAAAAACAATACATGCGAACTAATAAAAGTACTTCGGATAGAAAAAATATAATAATTTTTTAAATATATATATATACTAGCTGTTACCCGCCCGCTTCGCTGGGTATTTCATGATGTTTTATAAATTTTTACTGCTTATATATATGTATAAAGTATTGATATCTAAGTCCTAGCATTAAGAATTCGATTGAACTGAAAAATATACTTATACCTGTACCTGTCACCTGTTGATAAAAAAAAGGGCAGAATTCATCTAATTTGTATTTTCTAAAAATCTCTAAAATTGATGTTTGCTCTTTCGTAACTCAAAAACCAAAAGGATTCCCGCAAAACCAATTTTCGGTGGATCTCTACTCCGTAAATTGAACATGCAAGCCAAATTTCAAGTCTAAATCTAACAGAAAAAAACAAAAGTTTTACTATAAATATCCCCGTAATCCCGTTGAGAGCCATTTTCCAAAATTACCGCTCTTAGCGGATTTCAATTAGACAAAAGAAAAATGCAAACCAAATTTCATTATTATAGTCCTTGTAGCTCGAAAAAAGTAATTTTTTTTGTCAATACGTCCCAGTAACCCCCTGCAACCCCCCAGAACTTGATTTGCTTAAAATTTATTCTTAGTGGATTCCTATTCAACAAAAGAAACATGCTTAACAAATTTCAAGTATATGGGTCTAACAATTAAAAACAGGAATTTTTTTCTGTAACTCCTCTTGACCCCTCGCAAACATCTTTGGGGTCAATTTTTATTTTACTCTTTGTTAGAGGAACTCTATTTCATGAAAGGAACATGCCTACCAATTTTCAAGCAGGATGATCAAGTAGTTTAAAAATGGAAATATTTATCGATTACGCCTCTTAAACTCCCGAAATTAAACTTAGTAGTTGATATTCGCGAAACCCATTTTGTAGCGGTTCTCTACTTTACGAAAGGAATCTTCTTATCAAATTTCAAGACTGTACGTCTAACAGTTTAAAAATGGGGATAATTGTCTATAACGCCACTTGAGCCCCCGCAACGCCACTTCTGGGTCTGTTTTCACAAAACCAATTTTGTAGGGGAATTGCACTCTATGAAAGGAATCTGCTTATCAAAATTTGAAGACTGTGCGTCCAATTAATTAAAAATGCAAAAAAATTATCAATAACGCCCCTTGAACCCCCGCAACACCACCTAGGGGTCAATTTTCACAAAACACATTTTGCAGTACATTTCTATCCTATGAAAGGAATCTGCTAACCAAATTTCAAGACTGTGAGTCTAATAGTTTAAAAAAAGAAATAATTATTTATATCTGCCCTTAACCCCCCGCAACACCCCTTGGGGTCAATTTTCTCCAAACCCGTTTTGTAGCGGATATTTACTCCATGAAAGAAACATTCCTACCAATTTTCAAGCAGGTAGGTCAAATAGTTTAAAAATGAAAATATTGATCTCTTACGCCACTTATTCCCCTGCAACGCCACTTAGAGGTCTGTTTTCACAAAACCTTCTTATAGCTGATTTCTACTCTATGAAAGAAATCTCTTTATCAAATATAAAGACTGTGCGTCTAATAGTTTAAAAATGGAAATAATTATTTATAACGACCCTTTAGTCCCCTCAACGCCACTTGGGGGCAATTTTCACGAAACCCATTTTTAGCGTATCTCTACCCTATGAGAGGAATCTGCTTACTAAGTTTCAAGACTGTACGTCTAATAACTTAAAAATAGGAATTTATAACGCCCCTTAAACCCCCCGCACCCGCAACACCCCTTGGGGGTCAATTTTTCCAAAACCCATTTTGTAGCGGATATTTACTCCAGGAAAGAAACTTACCTACCAATTTTCCAGCAGGTAGGTGAAGTAGTTTAAAAACGGATATATTTATCTATTACGCCCCTTAATCCCCCGCAACGCCACTTAGAAGTCTGTTTTCACAAAACCCGTTTTGTAACTGATCATTATTCTACGAAAGGAATCTATATATATCAAATTTAAAGACAGTGCGTCAAATAGTTTAAAAATGGAAATAATTATCTATAACGCCCCCTAAGCCCCTGCAACGCCACTTGGGTTTCGATTTTCAGCAAACTCATTTTGTAGCGGATGTCTACTCTCTGAAAGGAATCCGCTTACCCAATTTCAAGATTGTACATCAAGTAGTTTAAACATGGAAACAATTATTATTAAAGCCCTTAACCCCCCGTAACGCCCCTTGCGTTTCGAATTTCGGAAAATCCTTTCGTAGCTGATGTCTACTCTATCAAAGGAACATGTCTACCAAATTTCAAGTCTGTAGGTTGAATAGTTCCAGAGATTTCGTGATTAGTCAGTCAGTCAGTCAGTCAATCAGTCAGTCAGTCAGTCAGTCAGTCAGTCGCTTTTCTCCTTTATATATATAGATTACGCCACTTATACCCCGCAACGCCACTTAGAAGTCTGTTTTCACAAAACCTTCTTTGAGCTGACTCTATTAAATAAATATATATATCAAAAATAAAGACTGTGCGTCTAATAGTTTAAAAATGGAAATAATTATCTGTAACGCCCCTTAAGTCCCGCAACGCCACTTGGGGGCAATTTTCACGAAACCCATTTTGTAGCGTATCTCTTCCCTATGAGAGGAATCTGCTTACTAAGTTTCAAGACTGTACGTCTAATAACTTAAAAATCGGAATTTATAACGCCCCTTAAACCCCCACCCCCGCAACACCCCTTGGGGGTCAATTTCCCCCAAACCTGTTTTGTAGCGGATATTTACTCCATGAAAGAAACATTCCTACCAATTTTCAAGCAGGTAGGTCAAGTAGTTTAAAAACGAAAATATTTATTTATTACGCCACTTAATCCCCTGCAACGCTACTTAGAGGACTCTTTTCACAAAACTTTCTTATAGCTGATCTCTACTCTATGAAAGAAATCTATTTATCAAATATAAAGGCTGCGTCTAATAGTTTAAAAATGGAAATAATTATCTATAACGCCCCTTAAGTCCCGCAACGCCACTTGGGGGCAATTTCCACGAAACCCATTTTGTAGCGTATCTCTACCCTATGAATAGGAATCTGCTTACTAAGTTTCAAGACTGTACGTCTAGTAACTTAAAAATCGGAATTTATAACGCCCCTTAAACCCTCCGCAACCGCAACACCCCTTGTGTGTCAATTTTTCCAAAACCCATTTTGTAGCGGTTATTTACTCCAGGAAAGAAACTTACCTACTAATTTTCAAGCAGGTAGGTGAAGTAGTTTAAAAACGAATATATTTATCTATTACGCCCCTTAATCCCTAACAACGCCACTTAGAAGTCTGTTTTCACAAAACCTGTTTTGTAACTGATAATTATTCTACGAAGGGAATCTATTTATCAAATTTAAAGACAGTGCGTCAAATAGTTTAAAAATTGAAATAATTATCTATAACGCCCCCTAAGCCCCTGCAACGCCACTTGGGGGTCGATTTTCACCAAACTCATTTTGTAGCGGATCTCTACTATCTGAAAGGAATCTGCTTACCCAATTTCAAGATTGTACCAAGTAGTTTAAACATGGAAGCAATTATTTATAACGCCCCTTAACCCCCTTAACGCCCCTTGCTTTTCGAATTTCGGAAAATCCGTTCATAGCTGACGTCTACTCTATGAAAGGAACATGTCTACCAAATTTCAAGTCTGTAGGTTGAATAGTTCCGGTGATATCGTTATTAGTCAGTCAGTCAGTCAGTGAGTGAGTCGCTTTTCTCCTTTATATATATAGATATACTTAAGTATTCCAAAACAAAGGAACAATGTTATTTGTTTCTATAAATGCTTTGATATTTCTCAAAAAATGGTGGGTAATTTAAAAATTCACATTTAAAATTATTTATTATATTTATTCCTTCATTTACTACACTCACTAGTTGTGAACAAATTAGACAACTAGAAATGAATCATAATAAAACATTTTAATTAAGAGGGTGTTAAATGGAATTTTTTTTAGTATTCTCGCGCAATAATTTTTTAATTCAGAGCTTCAAGGAGGTTTTTCAAAAATGATTCTTTAGTTCTAACTAGTTTCGAAGAACTCTTTTATGGCTTTTTTAGTGCGATAAAAAAATAATCCAAACTGTATCTTAGTTTATGTATTGGACGCTTTACATTTCTGATAGAACCATACACCTGTTGAAAACTATTTCGCAAAAAAGGAAGAAGGAGATTTACATCAGAAATTAGAAAATGCTTTTACTTTCAAGAATTGCTTCGGCGAAATTTTCGAATATTTTCTGCTTATACATTATTTCAAGCCAGTTTGACAACAGCGGACAGAAGAAAAAAACATGACAAACTGAACCAATAATGGTACCCTTCGATACGGTTCTCAAATGAATTATTTTTATTGTGACTCAGATTGATCGTGATGTGGATAGAATAAGAACACAAAGCAATCAATCTATTTTCTGTCGTTTTTAAATAAGATATTTTTAGAAAAAGAAGTGAATCGCTGTTTAAGTTCGATTCTCTTTGGGGACTCCTCTAAATATTTGCCGACAGATTTCAGAACAGTCTGAAGAATCGGAGCGAATTTTTTGATCCAAAACGAAATCGTTCCAGTAAAAAGTGATTCATTCAATTCGAATGAATGAAAATTTAAATGAAAGAGAGAGAGATTGCTTTTTTTTATCTCAGAAAAACGGTTTATTATCGCAAGAAATTAATTTTTTTGTGCACTATTCCAAGTTTGGGCTTATTATAATCATTAAATTGTTTAATATATTAATAAATTATAAAAATTTGAAGATGTATTATCTGTTTCATATATTTTAACTTATAGCCTAAAAACCAAAGTTAAAAAAATGGTAGAACTCTTTTAAAGAAAAATTACTACACAAATACGTTTAAAATTTTGTACATCTGTAAAATATTTCATATTATAGTGTCAACTTCCTATTTTATGTAAATTAATTATTCTTGAAATTAATTATTTTTGTATTGTGATTGCAAAAATTGTTTATTTTCATATCCTAGGATTGCATCTAAAATATTTTACATACTTTCCATTAAAAATTGAAGTTCATTAAATTTTTCAAAGTTTAAATGTTATATATTGTTGAAAATATTTGGAAATTTTTACTTATATTGAATTGTTTGTGAAAGATGCTTATATATATATATATATATAAGTGTGGAGAGTGTACTTAAGTATAAGAAAAAATTACGTCCTTATTTATAAATAGTTAAATATATAAAAATATTATATAAACATATATAAACATATATTTTAAACATATAAAAAGGTATAATTGGATAGGAATTAAAGTTCTCCGGAATCTTGCTCGATCATACCTTAGTTTTATTTACTTTTCTCTTTCATTTACGTTAATATACATATTTTTTATTATTCAGTTTTGTAACAAAGCTTAGGAAATTTTTTGAGTTCTGACAATTTAATTCAACTAGAAATCAGAAAATAACCAAAACAATAAATGATGAGTAAGAATAAAAATAAACTCAAAATAAGTAATCTAACATTAATAATAATCTAAATTTAAAAAAATTATCACTTTTTTTCTTTGTTTCTTTTTAAATCGTTTTGAACATTTCAAAACTCCTACAAATAATATCTGTGCAATCAAGAAAATACTTCCATGTTTCAAAAAAAGTACAAAAAAAATTGTTTTTCAACTATACTACCTTTAAGAATGCTTGACACTTTTCTGTAGAATTGTAATGAAAAAATCTGTTTATTCAATAGTCAAATGCAATAAACATCACACATTATAGGGGAAAAGTTCATTTCTGAAGTATTACAAACACAAGTATTACCCTACATGAATTATATAATTCTAGCACACACAAACATGACGTTATCCATTCATCTGGCATGCGTGCCAGATAACAAAAATTTTAAAAAAAGACTTGAGATTAAAATTTTTAACACTTAACTAGCTTTTCTCTTCATTTGAAGAGGAAAAATGTTTCCGATTGTTCTGAAATCTGATAATACGACGCATTCTCCCAAACATTTAGCTAAAAAAAAATGTAATATGTCATCATGATAGCAATCTTTCATCATGGACTCAAAATATGCTTAACCTGCGTGAATCACATGCATAATCTATGTTTGAATGTGATCCTATTTTTGAAGATAATCACGAAAACAGAATTTCGAAGAATGAATGAACGACATATTATGCTTTCAACGATTTTTATTCATCTTCATTTAATCATCTGATGAAAAGAAATTTAAAGAATTTAATTCATGCTTAAATATTTTTGAATGATTTCTGCAAATAGTCTAAAAATTAATTAATCAAAACAAACTAACTGAGAATATACCCGTACATGAATCACAATATTTTTTAATATTCACATTCAATTTCCTTTACTTTTGATTTTGGGAGCAAATTAAGTAACTCATTATTCAATAGCTTCTTTTGAAATTAGAGTTGAGATTGTATAAGGAATGAGAAATACTATTATTTTATACACGTGTATGATTCTTTCCTATTTTTTTTCCTTTTAAAAGTCATTTTCTTTCAACTGTTCTTTAGAAATTCGAAGTTTAATATATTAGAATAAAATATCTCGAAATAAAAACACACAGACACAGACATATATATATATATATATATACTATCTGACCCGGCCCGGCTTTGCACGGGCTTTTACCGAGGGTATAATTTAATCCCCATGTTAGTTTCCTCCTTTATTTCTGACGTCAGCACTTCTGTGTGGGTGTGACTCGTACGATGTGAGTGCATGGGCCGTGAATGCATATCATGGTTTTCTCGTTTAACATTTTCTCTTCTCTTCACAAAATCACCACTTCCAATATTATTTTTCGAAATTACTTTTACTTCTTTCTTTCTTTCTTTCCTCTCCGCTTAGTCCGGCGTTGCACGGGCTTTTACGAGTGAATAATTTAATCCCCATGGGAATTTCCTGCTTCCCTCAGGACGATAGCACTTATGTGTGTGTGCACGATGTGAGTGATTTCTTTAACTATGGTCATTAAAACTCTCTTTTCGAAATTTGTTCTTGAGTTCGTGTGGTAATTAGGAAAGATGGGTGGAAGCTCAGGTGTCGTCCTCGTCACTTGACCATGGTTGAAAATTTCGAGATCCGTCACCAAAAACCCTCGAATAGGCGAACAGTGCGAATTTATAAATAACTCCCTCACTTTTCAATTCTTTCGTTGTAATTTCTTAGTCCCCGGAACCGAAAATGTAGCCTTTTTAAAAATAGTTGAATGTTGAAAAAAGACAGAAAAGTAAAAAATTTTCAAATTACAAAATTTCACTACTATTTTAAATCTTGAAGTAAAATTGTGAGGATTTTTTTAAATGTTCGACACATGAGAAAAAAGATTCATGAAATTATCTTTATAAAAGAAGAAATTATTAAACGATTGATTTAAGTATTTTGAGTGTTTTATAAAAGTAATTTGTTCAAAAAAGTTTTTAGTTTTTTATTTTTTAAATCACTGATTTGATACAGATAAATATTTTAAATGAATCTCAGAAATGTATTGAATACATTCTTTTATCTTAATCTGACATCAATAATGATTTAATTTTGAAAATTATATAAAGAAAAAAATGACGAAAATTGAAGCAAAAATAACTTTTTCACTCGCATTTTTTTTTTTTTTTTTTTTTTTTTTTTACTCGCCAAATTTGCTGATTTTCGCATGTTTAAGTCAGAACTTTTTGGTGTAACCCTTGAGTTGGAAGTGAAGTTTCAAGTGAAACAGTTGAAAGCTATTTGGCGTGAAACCATTTTTCGACGCCAAGGCTTGGCTAACTGTAAAATCGCGTATTTTTTATTAAAGTTTTTAGTTTTTAGGGCTTAATTTTTAAGCGAATGCTTTCAAACTTCACACATTAATTTAAAAATCGAATGACTTTTAAATAAAAAATGTACAAAAAATACTGCTTAAATTATTTCTCGCAAAAGCGGTATTTTACGAAAATCACAAAAAAAATTATAAAATCCGTAATTTTAAAACACTTTTTTCAATCTTCATGTGGATTACGAATAATATTCTTTTATACACGGAAAAAAGGTTTCGTGCGATTATCTTCATAAATAACGAAGTTATTCAGTGTTGAATAAAAAGTTTGACTATTTTTTAAAAAATCTTTAAAAAAAAGTTTTGGGCATTTTATTGTTTAAATGACTGGATCTAAAAGAGAAAAGCTTGAAGCTATTTAGTGTAGAATATCGTTTAATAACACGAAAATAAATTCATACGCAACGATTTAGAAATAATTTTCATAAAAACGCATCAGTTTTAACTCTTTTAAAAAAATCTTAAAAAATAGAAAATATTATTTTGTAAAAAAATATTATACAATTTTGGGACGAAATAAATGATCTTTTCGATTCTGTAATTATTTTTTGTCTGATTTCAAAATCAAAAATTGGATAGCTATTTTAAAATGGTCGAAAAAGTGGGGATCTTCGCTCGGCCGAAACGGAATTGAAGTTTAGCAAAATAAACAACCCTCAGGAGTAAAACAATTAGGCGTTTTAAGGTTTTTAATTAATATCTTCTCAACTAATTGCAATATCGGAATAAAAAATAGTTTACGTCCTATTCTCAGACCTACTGAATATACGTAGAAAATTTCATAAGATTTGGTCTAGTCGTTTCCGAGGAGTTTGGCTACAAACACTGTGACATGAGAATTTTATATATTAGACTAGCTGTTACCCGCCCGCTTCGCTGGGTATTTCATGATGTTTTATAAATTTTTACTGCTTATATATATATGTATAAATTATTGATATCTCAGTCCTAGCATTAAGAATTCGATTGAATTGAAAAATATACTTATACCTGTAACTGTCACCTGTTCATAAAAAAAGAGCAGAACTCATCTAATTTGTATTTTCTAAAAATCTCTAAAATTGAACCATAGAATGATGTTTGCTCTTTCGTAACTCAAAAACCAAGTGGATTCCCGCAAAACCAATTTCCGGGGGAGATCTACTCCGTAAATTGAACATGCAAGCCAAATTTCAAGTCTAAATCTAACAGAAAAAAGCAAAAGTTTTACTATAAATATCCTCGTAATCCCGTTGAGAGCCGTTTTCCAAAATTACCGCTCTTAGCGGATTTCAATTCAACAAAAGAAAAATGCAAACCAAATTTCATTATTATAGTCCTTGTAGCTCGAAAAAAGTAATTTTTTTTGTCAATACGTCCCAGTAACCCCCTGCCAACCCCCCAGAACTTGATTTGCTTAAAATTTATTCTTAGTGGATCCCTTTTCAACAAAAAAAAACATGCTTAAAAAATTTCAAGTATATGGGTCTAACAATTAAAAACAGGAATTTTTTTCTGTAACTCCTCTTGACCCCTCGCAAACATCTTTGGGGGTCAATTTTCATTTTACTCTTTGTTAGAGGAACTCTATTTCATGAAAAGAACATGCCTACCAATTTTCAAGCAGGATGATCAAGTAGTTTAAAAATGGAAATATTTATTGATTACGCCTCTTAATCTCCCGAAATTAAACTTGGTAGTTGATATTCGCGAAACCCATTTTACAGCGGTTCTCTACTTTACGAAAGGAATCTGCTTATCAAATTTCAAGACTGTACGTCTAACAGTTTAAAAATGGGGATAATTGTCTATAAGGCCACTTGAGCCCCCGCAACACCACTTCTGGGTCTGTTTTCACAAAACCCATTTTGTAGGGGAATTGCACTCTATGAAAGGAAACTGCTTATCAAAATTTGAAGACTGTGCGTCCAATTAATTAAAAATGCAAAAAAATTATCAATAACGCCCCTTGAACCCCCGCAACACCACCTAGGGGTCGATTTTCACAAAACACATTTTGCAGTGTATTTCTATCCTATGAGAGGAATCTGCTAACCAAATTTCAAGACTGTGAGTCTAATAGTTTAAAAAAAGAAATAATTATTTATATCTGCCCTTAACCCCCTGCAACACCCCTTGGGGGTCAATTTTCTCCAAACCCGTTTTGCAGCGGATATTTACTCCATGAAAGAAACATTCCTACCAATTTTCGAGCAGGTAGGCCAAATAGTTTAGAAACGAAAATATTTATCTCTTACGCCACTTATTCCCCAGCAAAGCCACTTAGAGGTCTGTTTCCACAAAACCTTCTTATAGCTGATCTCTACTCTATGAAAGAAATCTCTTTATCAAATATAAAGACTGTGCGTCTAATAGTTTAAAAATGGAAATAATTATCTATAACGCCCCTTAAGTCCCCTCAACGCCACTTGGGGGCAATTTTCACGAAACCCATTTTTAGCGTATCTCTACCCTATGAGAGGAATCTGCTTACTAAGTTTCAAGACTGTACGTCTAATAACTTAAAAATAGGAATTTATAACGCCCCTTAAACCCCCCGCACCCGCAACACTCCTTGGAGGTCAATTTTCCCAAAACCTATTTTGTAGCGGATATTTACTCCAGGAAAGCAACTTACCTACCAATTTTCAAGCAGGTATGTGAAGTAGTTTAAAAACGGATATATTTATCTATTACGACCCTTAATCCCCCGCAACGCCACTTAGAAGTCTGTTTTCACAAAACCCGTTTTGTAACTGATCATTATTCTACGAAAGGAATCTATATATATATCAAATTTAAAGACAGTGCGTCAAATAGTTTAAAAATGGAAATAATTATCTATAACGCCCCCTAAGCCCCTGCAACGCCACTTGGGGGTCGATTTTCAGCAAACTCATTTTGTAGTGGATCTCTACTGTCTGAAAGGAATCCGCTTACCCAGTTTCAAGATTGTACATCAAGTAGTTTAAACATGGAAACAATTATTATTAAAGCCCTTAACCCCCCGTAACGCCCCTTGCGTTTCGAATTTCGGAAAATCCTTTCTTAGCTGATGTCTACTCTATCAAAGGAACATGTCTACCAAATTTCAAGTCTGTAGGTTGAATAGTTCCAGAGATTTCGTGATTAGTCAGTCAGTCAGTCAGTCAGTCGCTTTTCTCCTTTATATATATAGATAATACCCAATTAATTTTATTAATAGGTATTTGGATAAAGAAATTCTAAATTATAAGGATTAAATTTCCATAGTTTATTAGCAGGTTATTATTATAAATTTATTATTCTTCCTAAATAGTTATAGATACCCCCAATTTCTAATTTTAGATAAAATTACTTTTTTTAAATTGAATTTAATATTTATATTTTTAAATCATTAATCTTAGCAGTGGCGTAACGGAAAATAACTGGGCCCCCGCAAGGTCAGGTCTTGGGGCCCAAGCCGGATCTTATGTATATATATATATATATATATATATACTTGCCAGAGAAAGTCTGCGTTTACCTACTACTCCTTACATAAACAAAGGGAAAAAATTTTAAAATCGGAATTTGAACATTTTTTTAAATTATAGTTTATTTAGTTCCTTCTAAGTATTGAGAACAACAAAGGTAAACAAGGTTTGTTTTCATACGTTTTAAAATAAAGACAGGTTTGTAGCGATAACAACAAAAATCATGTAGAAAAATTCTGCATTCACAGTTTTAATAGTAACTATAAAAATTATTTAAAAAGGATAAAAGCTATTTAATAGCTGGGGTCTTTTGAAAACATCCTGAAGTCGTTTCGGCATTGAATTAACAAGTTTAGTGGTTTCTTCAGAGCTTATCTTCTCTCATTCGTCCATAAGGACCCTCTTCAGTATATCCTTGCTAGATATATTGTGTTGACGAATCCTACGCTCCAGAAAATCCCGTTCCATAGGATTCAGACCAGGTGACTGCGGGGACCTGTGCAGTTGATTTGGGACATTATACAGGAGCCAAAGCTTCACAATCTCAGGGGCATGCTTAGGATAGTTGTCGTGTTGGAAATGAAGCGACAGTTCTTGGCCGAGTTTGGTGGCATTTTCCTTTAAATTGTTTTTAAGACATCAAGAGAATCCTATTTGTTCGTAATTGATCCGATTTTTCCAACTTTCTCACACCATTGCTCGCCATGCGCCCCCACACCATAACACCACCGCCGCTGTGCTTTACCTTTGGTTCTAAATATACTTTTTGAAGCGCTGGGCAAAGTTTTCTCCATGCCAATTTACGACCTTTTACGCTAAAGATGCAAAACTAGCTCTCATGGTAGAATATCACAGTCCTCCAGAACTCCGGAAGCTTATGAATATGCTATTTTGCAAAAGCTCTCCGTCTCAGTCGGTTCGTCATTGAAATATAAGACTTTCTGCATTTCAGTCGATTACGGTATCTGGCCTTTTTCCCGCACGCAAGCGCACCCGGTCCCCCGATGCGCACAGTGCAAGAATAAACTAAACACTCAAAATGCTACCTTCAATTAAAATTTTCTTTTCACATCCATTTCTTTTCAACATCCATATTATCAATTCTATAACTAACTAATCAAAAAAAAATCCTCACGATATTATATTGCAGTACTGGGGTAAGGTAAAGCCAACTAAAGCTACACCCAATCTTCACGATAGGAGGTTAAGTTTCCACAAGGAAACAGGCACTCCGTTAACCACTCTTCATATATATCTGGCCTTTTTCAAGATTTGTCTTTCAGTATCCGTACAAATGATTTTGTTAAAACTTCTCGTGAATGTTTGTTTCTATTTGAGTTTCATTTAAAAGTGGATTTTGTTTCACCAAGGATATCATACTTGGTTTTCTCTGATTGTGAGTTTAGATGGACAACCTGAACGAGAGAGGTTTGGATATGTACAGAGGTGGATTAAAATAGTTGGAGGCCACTGGCGGTAAAAGGTTTGGGGCGCACGGGCTCAAGAGTCGAAAGCTAAAATAGTGAAAAGAGTCACTTATATTTTAAATTCTCAAAACAAAATGTACTGCTAATGATAAAACTCAACGACTAAGGAAAAATCTTAATAGCATCTAAAAAAATTAAAAACCTTATAAAAGAGCTTACAATTTTGCTATACATCTTTACTTCTTGATTTCTGTCTGGCAAATTCATCAATTATTTTTGCCGTAGCTATGCTATCCAAAACATCTTGTGTTCTATTTATAATATGGTCATTCAATTTGTCTTCTTTCCCATAGAGCTTCTTAAGGGAACCAAGACGTGATAAACCTTCAAAAAATCGATGTTTCAATTTTCATCTTAAAAAACGTAGAGTTAATGCTGATTCCAAAAATGTATAACATATATAGGTTTAAAGCTTAATATCTCAGTAATTGCGGTTTTAAAATGTAAACAATAGCTGCCACACCTGTTGTTTACGTTATCGTACATCAACTGCCACGCCCATCTTTCAGTAACCGAAACAAGCTTTTATGTAGATTGTAGATTGGTATTTTAATATCACTTAATCTGGATATATTTATTTATTCTTGTGGTTTGAGAAGGAATATAACTACTCAACTCAATCTTGTTTATAACACAAGCTGTGCGAAATTTAAAGAGTGTTTTCTTGTGCTTGAGATATAAACACGTGAGTTACGAACTTCATATTTTCACTGCTAATTTACTTTTTCTTGTTTACTTTCTGTTTGTTTGTGATTTGTAAGTATTTTAAATATTTGCTATGCCTCGAACAAAGAAATTTGGACATCAGAAACGTCGTCTAATTCGTAAAAAACTTCAGTATGTGTAGTGAGTGAAAAATGTGATGTCAGCTCTTCCAAAAAAAGATTGAGAAGGGTAAAGGATATTTTGACTATGAAGATAACTTTTCAGCTGAATCTCAAAGCAGGTTTGTTATTATTGACTTAAATATGCTTAATGATATTTTCAACACTATTGCAAAATGCAGATATTGTGATAGATCTTTCTGCTTTGATGTTGCTGAAAATAAAAGTAGTCGCAGAGGACTTGCTAGCAGTATATCAGCAACTTGCAAGTATTGTGGCTCTAGTCATGGCTCAATGACTTCAAATTCTGTGCCAGCAGGATATGAAGTAAATTTTAGGTTTGTTTATGGTATGAGATGCATTGGAATTGGAAAAAGTGCAGCTCAGACATTTTGTGCGCTGATGAAATTGCCTCCTCCTCCAGCTAAATTTGAAAGACTGTATACGCCAATTTTTAATGCGTTGGAAACTGCTTCATCACGTTCAATTGTTAACAGCGTTAATGAAGCTGTTATTGCAAACGAAAACAATTAGGACATAGCAATTGCTCTTGATGGGACCTGGCAAAAAAAGAGGACACACGTCAAAGAATGGCATTGTAACGGCAACTTCTCTCGATAACGGAAAAGTTGTTGATTTTGAGTGCCTATCAAAATATTGTTTTGAATGTAAGAACAAAAACAAAACCTGTGATAATTGCCAGGCTCCTTATCATGGATTTAGTGCGGGAATGGAGAGTGAAGGAGCATTGCGGATTTTCAATCGCTCAGTACCAAATTACGATGTTCGGTATGTTCAGTACCTTGGAGATGGAGATTCGAAGGGGTTTCTTAGGGTTCAAGAGTCCAACATATACGGTGATGATGTTCCGATTGAAAAATTGGAGTGCATCGGCCACGTCCAAAAAAGGATGGGATCAAGACTGAGAGCTCTAAAGAACAGTTTAAAATCCACCAAGCTGTCAGACAATAAAGCAATATCTGGACGAGGAAGGCTGACAGATGCAGAAATTCTTTTGCTGCAAAAATACTATGGCCTAGCCATAAGAAGAAATGTTGGGAAATCAGTCGCAGATATGTCCAAATCCATCTGGGCAATATATTTCCATAAACTGTCGACAGATGAAAATCCACAACATGGTTTGTGCCCTATGGGAGAAGAAAGTTGGTGCAGGTACAACAAAAGCCTTGTATCTGGTGAAAAGTACACCCACAAACATTCCCTCCCAGAAGCAGTTCTTCTTAAAATTAAAAAAAATATTTAGAGATTTAACTGCGAAAGAACTTTTATTAAAATGTCTGCATGGCCGAACTCAAAACCCCAACGAAAGCTTTAATAACTGTGTGTGGAATCGTGTGCCAAAAAACACATTTGTGAGCAAAAAAACTTTGCAAATGGGTGTTATGGACGCAGTTATATGTTTCAATGAAGGTGCATACGCAAGAACAGAAGTATTAAAAGCACTGCAAATAAATCCAGGTATCAATACTTGTGAAGGCCTTCGTAAAATTGACTACGTCAGAATTTGTGAAGCCGAGATGAATATCCAAAAAGCTACCAAAGAAGCCAGGACAACTTAAAGGCAAATTAAAAGGAAGCAGGATGCCTTAGAAGAGTCTATGCAAGATGAGTACAGTGCTGTGGAATGTTCTAAAAGTCAAATTTTAGGTAAGTGTGCCATTTTATTTAGTTTTTTCCATTTTTCTCAAAACGTGTTTTTTCAGTTTTTAGGTACATGTGTAGAAAAATCTATTTATTATATTTTAATGAAACTTGGTATGAACTTTTGTATCATGATAATGCATTTAATGCTTCTAATTTCCTTCCTGAAATTTTAGTATTTTTACTTTTATTGTTGAATTTGTAAAAAAAAAATGACATTTTTATCAAAATTTCAAAAAGTCATAATTCAAAATTTTTTAAAAAAAATTCTGAACAAGGGAGTATAAAAATATTTATTGCATTTAAATAAACGTACAATTTTATAACTAAAACAGCATGCTTTGTGGTGTTATATGTTATAAAAATATAAAGATACATGTACCTAATGAACACCATGTATACGAAAGTTCCTTTTGGTGTGTACTTTTTCAAATCCTTATATTTCTTAAAATATTTTAAAAATTTAATAATTTTATGTTGTAGTATATTAAGGTATCCGACTACCCTAAAATCGGGGATTTGGTTAAAAATTGACAAAAAAATTTTATGATTCTATTTTGTAGACCAACTTATTAGCTTTATAAAATTACCAAGTTTTTTATTTTTCGTTCACTAGAACAAAAGTTACAACTGTTTTAGTACAAGCAGATGACACTTCCAGTTGGTAACTGCCGACCGGAAGTGGCATTCTGAAACCAAAACTGAAACTTTGTTCGGTTTCTTTCCACTTTTTCAAAAATATATTTTGAAGTAAAGTATATTTTGATATTTTGTTTAACGTTATTAAGAAGCCTCACTTATTTTTTTTTTTATAAAAGGACTTTTCAAATCTGGCAATTTCAGGATATTTGTTTATTTACTTCTTAACGTTCGATATCACTGCTAACTTTTTTCATTCTAGTTTTTACTGAAATAGGTTCATTTTGATTTTCGTATTTGATAAAACTGCTTTTTAATTATTCTTCAAATATCTGCCATGGGACATGGACGAAAAATATGTCCAAAGAATCGAAAGTTTAATGGTAATTTCCGCACTGCTTAAAAGAAAGTTAGTGATGGAAGTATTAGTACAGAAAAATTGGAAAGAGGATTAAGTGACACTTTATTTAATGTTGATACCGGAACTCTTTCTGGTAATAGAATTTTCGACATCGAAATACTGGTATCAATATTCTCTATTCTTTCTTGCCCTGTTTGTTTTGATCAAGAACTGTACTTGGTTGAAGACTCAAGACTTGGTTTGCAGTCAAATTTGTGTCTCAAGTGTAAGAACTGTTCATTTTCAAAAGGATTCACTTCTACATCAAAGGTGAATAATTTAAATACAGTAAACCTTCTTCTTGTCTTTGGAATGAGAGTTATTGGAAAAGGATTTTCAGCTGGAAAGAAACTGTTCAGTATGCTGAATATTCCTTATCTTTCAAAATGTACATAGAGACAACATGAGATTAAGTTGCTGCATGCTACGTCACAAGCTGCAAACAGTTCTATGTTGGAGTCAACAAAATCCATTGCAGAATGTTCAAATGAGTGTGGCGTTAGTGTAGATGGTACATGGCAAAAACGTGGCTACTCTTCACTGAATGGATGTGTTTCGGCAATTTCTGTGGACTCTGGAAAAATATTAGACATTGAAGTGCTCAGTCAATATTGTCGAGTGTGTACAAAAAAACGAAAGAACACCGGGACCCTCCAAAAAATGCGTAGTGTCACATTTTTGTAAAAATCACAAAGTATCAGCTTCTAATATGGAAACTGTCGGTGCTTATAGGATTTTTGAAAGGTCTGAAGCAAACCGCAGTCTTCGATATACATCTTACTACGAGGATGGGGATTCAAAGGCGTTCAATAATGTGAAAGACATGTATGGTATTGAGAGCATAACTAAATATGAGTGCATAGGACATGTGCAGAAGAGAGTTGGCTCTCGTTTACGAAAGCTGAAGAAATCGACAAAAGGTTTAGGTGGGAAAGGCAAATTGACCGACAAATTTATCGACACACTTCAAAATTATTTTGGAATTGCTATTCGAAGTAATGTCGGCAATTTGTCTAACATGCAGACTGCAGTCATTGCTGCATTTTTTCATTGCTGCTCAACCGACAAAAAACCCATGCATGGACAAAGCCCTTCTCGATCCGATACGTGGTGCAAATACCAAAAGGCCAAGCAAGAAGGAAAACTGCATAAACATAGAACACCTGGCTTACCAACTGCTGTATTGAACACGGTGAAAAACACCCCCCTATATGGATTTATTTGATCAATCACTTCTCGAAAAATGTTTGCATGGAAAGACCCAAAATGCCAATGAAAGTTTTAATGGTGTTTTGTGGAGCATAATCCCAAAAGAAACTTTTGTTGAACTTCTGACATTACAATTTGGCGCATTCTTAGCTGTATTACAGTTCAATGATGGATCTAAAGGGATTTTTTCTGTGTTGGAACATTTACACATCCTAATGGGTTGTTTTATTGTGAAGGGCTATGCAAACGTTGATGACGAAAGAATTGTCGACTCGGAGAGACATTCATTGCCAACTACAAAAAACAAGAGAAAAAAACTCAGAGGACTTAAAAAAAGGAACTGTGCATTATCTGAGAAAAAGGAAGGCGTTACGTATAAATCTGGGAAATTTTAAACCTGTAGGTAAGTATTAATATTTAGAAAAAAGTGTTTCAAACTTTAAAATGTGTTTTACACGAAATGTGTTTTTTTGAAAATAATCAAACGGGGACAAGGATTGCTGAAAAAGTTTCTAAAATAATTTACTGAAATTTTTTGTGTATGTTCTGTATAATAGTAGAATTATTTTGATCTTCAGTTTTATAAATCACTGCATTATTACAAAATTTACAGTCCCTTATGTGAATATAACCACTGTTTTTTTAAGCAATTTCGTATAACAACTAAGATAAAGTGCTCTATTTTTTGTAAAAATTAAAATATCTCTTATCCGGAAGATCACTTCAATCATTAATAACAAAGTAACATATCAAAATTGAAAAATTGAGTATTTGTTTATAAAACTTTTGTACAGAGCGGGCCCCGTTTACGTAATTTTTTGTAAATTTTTACCAGTTTTTTCCTATTTTAATAGTAATAATTTTTTTTTCTCTTTTCAATTTTAGGATGTTTTTCTTAAAATATACCAAATAAATATAAACATCACAAAAAAATCCCCATATTTCCATTTTTTCAAAACAAAGTTGTCGCAACCAGTCGGAGATACCTTAAGAAAAGTATATTGGTTGTATGACATAATTTTTTTATTTATGAAGTCTTTCTGTTTTTGAAAATAATGTTCTTTCGCAAAGCCAAATTTTGCTCGTTTTGCCTCATCGAAGACGTCCCGGTTCCCTTAAATAATATTAAGACGCTTTTTTTAAAAACTTATAAAGATCTCTCACCTGATACATTCGATGTAGGCATTGTTAAAAATATTTTCCAAAGTATTTCTACTTTAGGATTTCTCTTGCAACTCGATACAATTCTAGTGGGATTATCGTTGTATCTTTGTTTTCTTTTCATTTCTTGTTCCAATTTATATCGTCAAAATTAAACGATTCAATATCGTCTTTGTAAGTTTCCTTTCATTTTTGTAAAGCTTTCGAATTTCATGCAATAATCTCTCGTCAAAAAATACAGTAAAGTGTTTGTGACGGATCTATCCGCGTTAATTTCCAAACTAATCCTCTTGGGTAACTTTGGGGCCAGCATTTATTCTATTTCACAGCCTCTTCGGGAAAAACACGAGATAGTTATAGGCTAATTAATTCGACCATATAAAGTCTAGATTTCGTAAATGTTAGAGGAAGAGAGAGAAGGAATTGCCAAACTAAATGTAAGAATCGTCTACGGATCACTTCAACGACCTTTGCGCGTATTTGATAGTATTATAGCAAAGTATTAGATTAATCATTAAAGGAATCAAATTAAGTACTGTAACGTCGTGGAAATAAATTGAAGGTGTACGCTAAGCTAATTATTAAAGAATGCCTTATTACTGCGATCTAATCAAATGTTTATTTGACGACAACATTCAAAAGATCATTGGATAGAGAAAAAATATTAGTTACAGGTGTTCGTTTGATACAGCCAGCTAGCTCTATTTCATATTGGTGTCTCCATAGGGGTCCGCTCTTTGCTTCTTTTTCCAGTCACCCGTTGGGTACCGCCTCAGGAATCCCTCGTCGGTATGGATCCAGACGCTCACGCTTTGTGCTTGCTTCCTATATCCGTCCCTAACGTCTCGCAGGTCAATCGTCGGAGTCTATCGGGATCCTCCCCTTCTTCCTTCGTCCACAGGCTTCTCTTTTTAGAATCTCTCGTTGGAGTCTGTCCGGAGTCTCTTCCTCCGTCCACAGGGTTCAGTTACGGGAATCTCTCGTGGGAGTCTATCAGGAGTCCTCCCTTTCTTTTCGAAGTCCACTCTTTTAAACTCTAGGGGCGGGTTCACTCCACGCCCCTCATCAATCCCCATTGGCCGACCTCAGGGTTTTGCACATCATCCATTCGTGCAGAGATGACAAAAGTCCGGTCCCTCTCAAAGGTTCCCGGTGACAAGGGCCCAGCTGACATCTGGCACTTCAAACACCTCGCCGCCACCTGCAGAGGCGCCAGCATTCAAGACGTACAATCACTGCCCATGAATAGAAAATAATGCAGTGATGCCCGGCCCATAGTGTCTGCCAGTTACACCGTCGCCGACGGTCCAGCTGTCTTATACAACACAATACCACCAAAGCCACGTTTTCTCCGGCTGTGGATACGTTTATGAATAGAGGCGCTTTCTCCATTGTGACGACGTCACAACTCCTTCCCCCTGAAAACGTCCATTTCACTGGACTGCTCTGGTCCAAGGTTGGATCCGTTCTTATGACTGACTCAAAAAAAGAATGTCTTAACAATGAGATCAACCAGGACAGCAATCCAATAAAAAAACACTCAAAAATATGATAATAAGTAAATCCAAAATTCCGTAACATTTTATACACTTTACAATAAAGACTTAAAGTTCTAATCTTGGATTCTTTTCTTAATGTTACATCTCATCTTAAAAAAACTGAGTTTTAAGTGAATAAGTTAAATGCTAACATTTTAATAATATTACTATACGTTAAATCACATGTAACTACTGTACTAGACATCTATGTGCTTACACTTGGCTGAGAGACACAAAAGATTTTCAGTAACACATAAATTTTTGTTTCCACCATATACACACAATACAGTAATATAGACACAAAAATACAATAAAAAGGTAAAATTAATTAATAGGAAATTTTTAAATGACTGCTTATTCCAGTCTGTTTAATCCAATGACATTTCCATATAACTTTCTTTAATTAAAGTAAATGATTTATAAAATTACATAAAAAAATAACTGTAAATACAAATATTTGGAATTATTTGGGCTAAACAACATTAATTTAAAGATAAATTTCCATCTTAGCACTTTGCACACTTTCTCACAATAATAAGTTATTATAATAAGTTATTCCACAATTCATTATCTTTCCCACTACAACGTTGGGTAAAGTGCTAATTATGGCACTATCATTAAAAATACAATTAACCTCGTACTTCCTCAGCTCACGAAATGAACTCACTACATCTCTATTATGTACACGTAAGAAACATTCCCACTGCTCTAATTTACTTTTGGTCGGTATGAATTCCGATCTCACACTCCTGAACCCTTCTAATACCAAGTCTATTTGCTTTACACGATTTTTCCAAATTTGCGCCAAGATGTCTATATTAACCAATCGACGTAAAGCAAACTGCGGTAACCGTTCCAAAACCTGAGTAGTTAATTTACATCCATAAGAAGATGCGCATACGATCTTAAACCTCCTTTTTCTAATGTAAATGCAAAATGGCATTACTTATGCGGCATACTTCTGATATCTCAGCATGAGTAAACGACGAAAGTACCACTTCCACAAATCCAGTACCATGACCCACGAGGCCGCGCTATTCATTTTTACAAGACCTTCCATTTTTAACCAAAGATGAAACTCGGCTCGCGTCACCTGGTTCAAACGCGTATACTTAATACATGGGTACGGGTATCGGTTCACTTTTCTAAACTTAACAGCCGACAGTGTACGATTGAACTGCCCCATCTCGATTACACTCACATCCCTAGGATAGCAAACTCCTCTCCCAGAGTATTAATCAATCTCATGTATATCCAAATTTTTTAAATTTTAAACGGCTTTCCTCTACTTAACTGGTTATCCCTCTGCATTAAAGAAATCGTCCCAGGATCTGGAGGAAACCTTTCTTTATTTCTATCAACGACCATTCGTAAATAGTTAATTCTATCAGGCGGTAATTTAAAGTGCAGTTGACTTTCCCTTAAAACACTCCGAAAGTCAAAATCCATAAATAGCTTTACCGGATAGGGGAATTCGATTTCTTTCTCTATTCCCTCCGAGCTATTTTCTGTAACAAAATTTACAGATTCCGGCCTCCTATGATACAGTTTTACTAAATTTACACGATAAATTGCACTACGATCTCTTTTTCTGTGTAAATCGTAATTAAATTCTGAACTTGTCATTTTACCAGCCCCTAACCAATTCTTATCAATACCCTTTGAATTGGGGGGAATCAAACGCATTGTTGATTTATCTCCGACATCTTTCCTAACAACTGCGCACGCGTAAATTTCTTTCCTTTTTCTTTGTTCCGCTTTTATACTAGCCCTTGTAGGGTTTTGAAAATTTTATGACCTACTGTTAGGCCCACTCCCCTTTCAACTGGGAGTTGACTTGCCTCCTTTTCCTCACTATTAATTTCACAACTCAATGATGCAGGGATAGTCAAACCCTTATCTATTATCAATGCTCGAGAACTTACTCCTATGTCCTCATGATTTATTACTGGCTGTGCAACCGTCATCACAGCTGTAACACTCTCCTTAACTACCCTTGACCTTCAATTCACAATCACGAATTCCAAAAATATCGAATTCTCTCCCTTTCTCAAGCCTAGACAGTTTATCCTTCTCTTTTCCTACCCCTCTCACTTCGGACAAGGGATTAACACACGTGCGTTTCACCGGGGGGTCACAAATCTCAATTCTAACTTCAGAAGGCAAGGCGGTTTTTTCACTTCTATCAACATCCGGATTACTTACCGGCCTACACTTTTTAATCGGTTCACTAACTTCCCTCGACCGATTTCCTGACAAATAACTCTCCTGTGCGCAATTCTAGACTTTATCTTCTACTTTTAGATGAGATTCCCGTTTTTGTAACTTATCCCGGCGTACAGCTCTCAATCGTTCTAGTTCTCTTTCCCTCATTAGTTTACGCTCTTCAAACCCCTTTAATTTAAGTTCCCATTCCTTATTTTCCCGTTCATGTTCAAGTTCCCGTTCCTTATTTTCACGTTCACGTTCCTTATTTTCTCGTTCCCGTTTTTCTTCCAAAATACCCTCCAACAAACAATTAGCTAATTCTTCATTATAGTATTCACTCTGACAAATTCTATTCTTAATTTCTATCTTAGGTAAAGTATTAACGGCTTCGACTCCCAATTTTTTCGCCATTTCTACCAATACTTCTTTTCTTTGCCTTAATAAGAATGCCTATTCTTTGCCTATTCGTCGTATCAGGGTCACGGTCAGGCTCCGTTTGATTTTATTTATAGCCTTCTCAAAATACATAAAAAATTGGGATGAAATATGTCGGAAGATAGTTTGATCGAACATATTGTTGCCTGTTTGGAACCACAATTGATGGAATATATAGAGATTAGAAATCCAACTACTCAATTGCAGTTGCTTCAGATGATATCTAAGTACGAGGACAGATATTTGAGGAGAGACAATCCGGGTTCGAGCAATAATAATAGTGAAAGACGAGCTTGTGATGTGAATAGGAGGTCTGCCGAAGGTCGTACTAATAGAAATTGGAGAGATACTGGGGTAGTTGAACTTCAAAATGATAGGAGACAGGGATATAGAACTTCCTATGGGACGAGACCCCAGAGGAATTATGATAATCAAGGGTTCGAGAACAGGAACCGTATTGATAGGAATGATCGCGGATTCGATAATCGTGGTGGAAGAGATCAATATATATATATAGAAATAGGGGTCCGAGAGATAGTTTTGAACGGGGGTCGAATAATCATTGGAATAGGGGTAGTCATAAAAATTTAAACTTTTTAAGCGTTCGAAATCAAGATCGATCGCATGTTGATGAGAAACCTCCTATAAGGGTTTCTGCTTTAAGGATGTCCTCTGCAGAACTCCCGTATGTGTCAATTTTAGTGAACGACATCTTCACTAAGGCATTATGGAATACTGGGGCCAAGAAGTCGTTCATCTCTGAGGAAACGCATCGGGCATATTTTTCTTATAAGCCAGTTAAAAAATCAAACACAAAAGTCATAACGGCTCAAGGTGCCTGTTGCAACAATGTAGGGACGGTAGAATAAGAGATAGGAATAAGAGAATTTAAGAAAAAAGTGGGATTTTCATATATTAGCGGATCTAGAATAGCCCTGCATATTAGGTATCGATTTTATTCGTAACGCGAAGATTACCATGAATTTCGAGGAAAAGTCTTTAGCGATTCCGGATTTGCAAATCGAAGAATTAAAAATAGTTGAGGAGAATGTAGAAATTGATCCTTCGAATTCAAAATTAAAACAAAATCAAAAAAGAGATTTAAAATCGTTATTTAGTAGTTTTAAAGGCCTATTCTCCGAGAAACCTGGACTTACTCATGTATTATATCATGAAATCGATACCTCCAGTTGTCTCCAGACCGTATAGGTATGACAGGGTTAAGCAAAAGGTATAATTGATTATCACATAAACAAGATGTTACGAGAAGGCACCATCGTACAAAGTCAATCGGCTTACGCATCTCCTGTAGTTTTCTGTCATAAGAAGAACGGATTACCCAGGACAATCCCGAGGCGTATAGATTTGCGGTGGATTATCGCAAACTTAATGCGGTAACTTAGTACCCGAGATATCCTTTGCCACTCATCGAGGATTTAAATACTAATATTCCTCACACGAAAATAATGAGTACTTTAGATCTGCGCTCTGGCTATTTTCAGCGGCCGCGGTGGCCGAGTGGTCTAGGCATCGGATCATGGCTAGCGTGTCATGAGTTCGATCCTAGTACCACTAAAGATCCGCCGTGTAGGGGCGCGATGCACGTTAAATCTGTCGAGAGCTCAAACGTCCTCCCGTTGGTGTGGTGTGGTAGTTAGGAGAGGGGGTGTCAGCTCAGGTGTCGTCCGCGTCACTTGACCATGGTTCAAAATTACGCGGACCGTCGCCAAAAGCCCTCGTGTTGCTAATCAGTGCGACGTTAATATTCTCTCACTCACTCACTCACTGGCTATTTTCAATTGGCAGTACACCCCAAAGATGTAGCCAAAACTGCTTTTGTAACGAAAAATGGCACTTATGCTTTCATACGCATGCCATTCGGCCTATCGGGGGCAGCGCCAAATTTTCAGAAAGCCATAGATATTATATTGCAACCACTATTAGGGAAATGTGTTCAAGTGTATATGGATGATGTCACTATTGCATCTCCATCATTTGCACATCACTTGGAACATTTAAGGGAAGTATTTAGGTTATGGCAAGAAGCGGGGTTGACGTTGAACAAAGATAAGTGTAAGTTTGGATGTGAGAAACTAAAATACTTAAGCCTCGTGATTAGTAAAGATGGGATAGCCACGGATGAATCTAAAGTTAAGGCAATACTCGAAATGAAAGCACCAAAAAATACGAGAGAAGTATCAAAATTTCTCGGAATGGCCCAATGGTATCAAAAATTTGTTAAGTGGTACGCAGATCTCTGTGAGCCACTGTATGATTTAAAAAATAAGGGTAGGAAATTTAATTGGTCGGAAGAGTTGCAAATTGCTTTTGAATCGATCAAACGAGCAATTACGGAAGCACCTGTGCTAAAATTACCGGATTTTAATATACAATTTGAGCTTTTTAGAGTGCGAGTTCTATTGGGATTGGAGCGGTGCTTACGCAAAGTCAGAGACCCATAGCATATGCATCCCGCACACTTAATAAGGCGGATCGCAATTACACAGTAACCGAGCGCGAATGTTAAGCGGTGATTTGGGCTTTAAACAAATTTCGCACCTACTTTGGATCGTTACCAGTAAAAGTAATTACTGATCATGCAGCATTAACGAAACTCACTAATGGTAAAAATTTATCAAGTCGTATGATACGATGGTCACTCAAGCTAGCCGAATTTAATGTTGAATGGGAACATAGACCAAGTGTTCAAAATGTTGTGGCAGATTTGTTGTCGCGGAACCCTGTGGAAAATTTTGAGGATAGCAATATAACTTGTGCAGTAATTAGAGATTTGGTACTTTCGTCAAGGGAACAATTGATAGCTGAACAAAAGCAGGACCCCGAGCTGGGTCATATTTATTGCTACTTACAAAACCCGATGACAGTTCAGTAAATGCGGGGGTCTGTGGGAACTGGTCCCAGGATTTCAAAATCATCGAAGGATTGTTATTTTATGCGAAATACGCATCCTCTCTCGGAGAAATGAGAGTATATATTCCAAAATCGATGCGAGGTGCGATAATGCACGAATTTCATGATAAGCCTATGGCTAGACATCATGGAATACGGAAAACATATTTACGCGTGAAGGATGCATGTTATTTTCCATACATGCGTAGGGAGATACATGATTATGTTTTGACATGCGAGAAGTGCCAAAAATTTAACTATTAGAAAGCGTTACCGGCTGGTCATTTAATACCGATTGTAACTAATTATCCGAACGAAATAGTTTCATTAGATTTATTATGCCCCTACCCAGCATCGAAGCCCCAAAGATATCGATATATTTGTGTAATAACGGATCATTTTACGAAGTGGTTAGAAATAATACCCCTCAGAAAGGCGTCCGCAAAAATAATCGCCGATGCCCTGTTCAAAAATTATATTTCGCGATATGGAGCTCTTATCAAATTAATCAACGATTACGGCCCCAATTTGTATCCGAAGTTTTTGAATATTTAAGTGATAGATTAGATATAAAGCATGTCAAAACAGTAGTGTATCGACCTCAATCAAATCGAACGGAACGTGTTAATCACGATTTATTACAAATGATTGCTTCTTTTGTAAATTATAATCATGAATCCTGGGATAGGTTTCTAAATGAATTCGCATACGCATTAAGAACGACAGTCCATGAAACCACGGGAAAGACCCCAGCATAATTATTTTTGGATAGGAAACTTATTACCCCATTTCAAAAACTTGTGATGGTGACAGATGGTACAGAATTTGTGGTTGGGAATATTGAAAAGGTGTTTGAGGAAGCTAGGCAGAATACAATGAAAAAGCAAGAAAAGTGGGCGAAATATTACAATAAAAGGAGACGCGAAATTAACATTAAGTGTTGGTCGAAACTCACCCTATTAGTTCAGCCAGAAAAATGTGGTTGCTAAGTTCTGCCCTAAGTTTGAGGGTCCTTTTAGAGTTGTGAGTGTTAAAAACAATAATGTTGTAATATGGAAGTTAGGTAGAAGAACTACAGTCAATATAGATCAGGTTCGAATTTACCATCAGAGAAAAAGCGAAGAAAGTTTAGTGGAAGTAGATTGTTCAATTAGTAGAGGATACGAGTATCAATCAAGTAGTTTTGAGGATTGTAGATATGGGTTAGATAGGTCACAAGGTTCTAAGAGTAATGAGTCTGGTGGAAGACAGGAGAGAAATGAAAATGATAGAGTAGGGAATAAAAGTATAATCACAGAGAGACAAAAAGGAGCGGACAAGACCTGACCAAGGGTCGGTGTAAGAGGGCGATATCTGACTCGCTATCCCAGACGATACACAAAATAATGAAAAACCAACACTCCAGAAGATGTAAGAGAAAACAAGAGTCGCTCCCAGAGGTGCCGAGGAGTAAAAGAGCACATATCCAGAGAAAAGGCTACAAACGAAGGCTCCCGTCCTCCATCTCGTCGAATGTGCAGACAAGGAAGAGAAATAAAGTAGAAGATTGCTACAGTAGATAACAGAAAAGGTCAAACTTCAGCAATTCCAAAAACGGCAGAGAAGTCTATGGGAAAGCCAGATCAAGATCACCAATAGGATCATTGCCAGGCCATGAAAGATCCACCCGATCTAGAAAAGATCAAGAAGGACGAGATCACAACTACAACTTGAGGAGTCGCCGAGACTATAGACCAGACTGCCAGGAGCCAGGAGAGAGTCAACCCAACAGAAGGTCCACGTCATTGGAGATGCAGATAGGAGACATTAAAGAAAGAAGAGGAGCAAGATATTAGCCAGGTTGTATTGTTTTATTTATATTTTTACTGACAGGCAGTCGGTTGAATTTTTGCAGGAAGCAAGTCTCGTTTTGTTAATAACGTTGTCTAATGCAAAAGTCTCACTACGTTGAGTGAAATGACCTTTTGTATATTTAAATATACAATCGAATTCTTAATGCAGGACTTAGATATCAATAATTTATACATATTTATAAGCAGTAAAAATTTATAAAACATCATGAAATACCCAGCGAAGCGGGCGGGTAACGGCTAGTATATATATATATATATATATATATATATATATTCTAGTTACATTAAATGTGTATAATACGCATAAATAAATACGTTTTGGGACAACTTTATACAACTATATTCACTCTCTCACTCATCCATAAAATTTTTTTTTATATAAAAACGTTTTAATTCAGTATTAAATGCATTGCAGAATATATTTTTTGAATTCTCAAAGCAACTAATTAAAAGAAAATTATTTAGTAAAATTAATATTTATCTGTACTTTTGCTATCTTAATGAATATTTCAAAATATTAAACTTAGTTGACTGAAAGGGTGCGTTTCTTTCCGATAAAAATGATTTCACATTGAAAGATTATCATAATTGTGTGAGCAAATTATATTTAGAAGTACAATCACGGAGTTACATGTACATTTTATCTATAGCACGTAGTAGTTTTTAACCCTAAAATTAATATTTGAATAATGAAATGCTGATAATGAGGCTATTTTTAACAAAATTTTATTTTTAGCTTGAATATTCTCATTTGATCCAACAACACAAAATGCAAAGATACAAACTCAAAAGTCTGAAATATCGTAACGTTTAACAAATGTGGAAAATAACTACACACTTTTTAATCTCTAATTAATCTGAAATATAACATAAAACTCAAATTTGACAATATATTAGTACCAGAACCATGGAAAAAATAAACTTTCTAAAGAACAAATAAAAAAATTGCGATGAGTAAAAAACAAACGAATTGATGCGATGTGCTGAGAACAAATTAATTAAAAGAACTGTTCTGTAAAAGAAAAAGCAGAACTGAACTGAACTGAAACAACTGAAAGTAGTTTGGACTATTCTTTGATTGGCGAAACAGTAAAGGACTGCTTTTTAACTCTTACATCTTTATTTATGGAGTTGAACAGAAGGAATAGGTATCTCGAAGAAAACGACACTTGTATAATTTCAGAAGAACAGTTTACTCACATGTCTCGCATTGATAGTTGAGATTATAATCCCGAATTAATATTTCCCGACTTTTTTCAAGACTATGCAGAAGGGAGAAACCATTGATTTTCAATTTACACTTCACCTCTGGGGCATCAAATGCGATCTTTCTAATAAACTTAATTATTACCAAAACATGTCTTTTTTATTTGTCTACTTTCAACATTATGAACTCAGAAACAAAAATGATGTAGTCTGCATCGGCTACAATTTAAATTACAATAAATCTCTGGTATCCTACTCTCTCTACTATTTTGTAGTTATCTATATTAAAAACTTAATGCATTTTTTATATTTGCATGATTCTATTCCTATATGTTCAGAACATGGATTAAACTCCAGCTCTCTCTCTCTCTCTCTCTCTCTCTTACTCTCTCTTGTACTACATGAACTCGATTACAGTAACAGAATTTCAAAAGGGGGGGGGGAGAAAGAAAAGAAAATTCATTGAGACTTCCTTCAGCATAAAAACTTTTTCCATGTATGTCACAAGGAGTTAGCTAAATAAATCCTTTGATTATTTTATTTACATATAACTCAAAATTTCTATTTAACACACGTGTAGATACTCACTGCTTTGAAAGAAAATTTGTAGCATTTTAAACATTCCGTGTTAATACATTGAATTTTTTTCAAAAAAAAAAAGTAAAATTATTTTATGCAATATTTTATAAAAACTTTCTGATTCTTTATTAAAGGTATTAAATGCTTCTCACAGTTCATTGTCCCCTTAAGCAATTAAGAATTTTCTACAAAAAAATTAAAAAAGGTTTAAAAAAGATATAAAATAATCTATATAATTATTTTTAATATTAAACATAGTTTATATATAATTTTCAAGAAAAGGCTTAGGGTTTTCCACTCTTTGAATTGATACATTTTTATTTATAAGTAATAAGAATACTTTGTCTTACCATAAGTTCTGATGTAACAATTTGAGATCTTCTGCTGTGACTCAAACGCAGCGGATGATTATAAATTGTGTAGTTGGAGATCGTCTACAATATTTTTCAGATAATTATTTTCGTTCACGCTAGTTGTTCTAAATCAGTCAGAGCTTTAACACTTTAAACAGAAGCGTGCAACAGGGGTATTTCTCTGTACCCCTCCCCCCCCCAAAAAAAAGAGCCCGTCGTTGATTTTTAAGGCTCTTAAACAGTTAGACATCAAAAGTTAAATGCCTTATTGAACCAATAAGGAATTTTCTGAGACCAACAAAATAGTAGATGCAGTCGTCCGCGCACAATAAGAACACCAGCTCTCATAAAATCAATCAGGGAGAGAAATCGTTAAAATCCTTGTCGAAAAAAAAGTCTTCTAACTAAACAGATGAACAAATCAAAAACAACAATGTGTCACATAGAGAACTAAGACCTTAAAACGAGAGGTTTTCGAAAAATAACAGGCCATTTTCTTATTAAGGAATAAAAGCGCCATAAGTACCTTAAAGCAAAAACACTGTAACAGCGGCACTCTCATAACGGCTACAGACGAATTCTGCTTACCGATGTGAAAATTTTGGACAGTGAAGAATCTTTCAACCACCAGAATGACTATGCATATGCAAGAATTTCCTAAGAAGCTACATAGAAGGAAAAATACTTGCAGAGATCTCAACATCCGGCTTCCGTAATGGGGTTTAGCGGAGTGTTAACTATAGAACACGAAGATTGGCTATCCGCTGAACGAATTTAAATCCACTCCATTATAAGTTGCGGTCAGTATTGGAGATAAAGGTGTGCCAGAAACGGCATTCCAATTATAAGAGCCTTAAAAGTTCTTTAAGGAAAACAGCGATGGAATTTCCGATGGAGATAGTGAGTGCCTCAATAGATAATTGATCAAACTTAAAGCCCCAGTAAAATCAAAAAGTGATCATTTTGAATAAAATGTGCAATATGTTGACTTTAAAGTTTAAGAGTAAAATTTAAAAAAAGATTTAGTTTTTTTTCTTGAGAACATTTTAGAAATTCTCGTGCACCACAAAGTATCACACGGGGGTTTACTGAAGTAAGCATGAAGCACACATTACGAAGGAATTTAAAGTCATGTGAAGGATTACAATATAAACATCCATGCCTTCTCCGGGATTCGAACCCAGGCCCTACGGGACGGCCGTCAGTGTCACTAACCATTATACCGGATGGGTGGCTAAAATTAAGTTTGATAACAATTTTTTAAAAAAATTTTAACTCCTTTAAAATTGTATCAGAACTTATGGCAAGACCGGGTAGTTAAAATAGAATTAAATAAGTTAATGTCTTTATAAAATGAGGTTCTTCAAGCAATCGTCGTTCTAAAATATTTTAACTGATAGTACTTTATGTATATTTTGAGTTTTAAATTAACACACCAATAGATAATACCCATAAGAGGTTTTAAGTTTCGTATTGAAATCTAAAATTTACAACAGAAAATACACGAAACTATTAGGGTTTTGATTTAGAGTAGTGTTAACCAGTGTTTTTAGAATGAATCCATGACTGTGTGCATAGAATAAATAACATGTCTAAATAAATTGATTTTAAGGTTAGTTTTCTTTTTGTCCAGGGTTTTTTTTTCCCTCTAAATTGTAATTTTTGCATTTCAACGATCCAAAATTTGCGAATTTTTTTAAAGAAAAATATTAAACCCATTTCATACAAATCACTCAGAAATAAATTCCATTCTTCCTATTAAAATTATGGGACCAACAAATAAATTTCACAAATTAAATTATTCACTACTTATTACTTTTTAAATTGCTTTCTTTCCTTTTACTAAAATAATATTTCTTCTTAATTTATTTTCAAGAATTTCCTACTATTATAATTACAATAATCCCCCTTTTACTTTTAATGAATTTTTTTAGTTTATTTATGAAAATTGAATTTACTACAAAAAGTTCTTCGAATTTTCATTGAACCTTTATCTATGAAGCAGTTTATTAATAGCTTAGAATTGCAATAGCTTTGTTAATTATAAAGTGAAATGTAATTAAAAATCTTTTTTCCGAAAATCGTAAAATTTTATAATTGTTAGGTAATAATATTTTGCTAAGGTTCAAAAAGTGAAATCTTTCCTATATCGAGTCTGATGGATTCCCTTAAATAGTTTATTTTAAATACTTTGAAAAATAATCCCTTCATCTGTTGAAGATATTTTACATTTGTATAAGATCTAATAAAAATGAAATATGAGCCAAACTGTGTGGATTTTGATTACAACTGTATTAATGTTCGGTATCATATTAAATATTGAAAGATTTCCTTTCTGATACGAGTATAATGAATCTAGTGAATAAGATACTGCATTTTTATATCGAATACAAGTTCCCGTAAGTGTATCAGTCTTTTCAGATAACAGAAGAAATATAACGTGTCTAGTTTCGATGGAATCACACATATTTTGAGAAACTTGATCTATAATTCAAAAATTTGTTGTTTCTGACAATAACAATTACCACAAAATTAATTTGGAAATAAGGACGAGAAACTCTATTAATGGATTCAATGAGAGAAAATGTACGAACCCAGAAGTTTATATCCTCTTCCTCGAGAAATTAAATTCAAATTTAAAAATCGAAATAATGTACGCACTATGACAGGGGTGGCCAACCTTTTTGGAAAGCGTGCCGCAATCTGATTTAAAAAAATTACGCTTGCCACTTCCAACTTTTCCACCTAACTAAAAAATATACAAAAGGGGCAAAATGTTGCTTATAGGCTTATTATGGATTATTTACACAAAAAACGTATTTTTAAATACAAGTTCTATATAGTAAAAATGTAAAAAATAAAAAATGATGTAACAAATAAAACAAAAGTAGAAACTTATATTTTATTGTTGATAAATTTTTACAAGATCAATCAGTAGGTACAAAATAAAAATAAGCAACGAAACATTTAATTTTAAATGATTATGAAGCAGTCAGTACTTTCTTAATGTGGCTTTTGAATTTTTAGATTTTTTTGCTAAATCATCTATATTTGGATTAATTCTTGAGGATTCTAACAAAATTAGGTGTTTTAGGTGCATATAAATTAATTTTGAGCGATATTAAGATTTAATTACTTTCATACAACAGAAAATATTTCTTCACAAACATATGTTGATCCAAACCTACAACAATATCTGACCGCTTAAGCATGCAAATTTGGAAAATTGCTTGGTGGCACAAATTTCCAAAATTCGATGTAATTCGGATCATTTGCGGTTAAAATAATTTCCTTATTTGTTTTTCAGAGTAATATGATGCTGTAGGTCAATAATTTCAATTTGTACCTGAGGTGGGTAACAATTCATGTCTTGAAAAGAAATCGAAAAGGGATTAGTGAAAAGATCAGTATTTTTGTTATCTTTAAAATCTTCAAACTTGGCACTGAAAGAATCCTGCAAAATGGATATTAAATTTTTAAATCTATCATAGGTAGAAACATTACTAACTTTAGCAGATAATTCCTGCATGTATGAACGCGAAATCAGTTACTTTTTCTCTACAAAATCCAGACAAAAAAAGCAAAATTTTGTTCACAAAAGAAGATATATAGTCGACTCTCGATAATTCGAAAATGGAAGGACCAATGAAAAACTTCGAATTATCAAGAGAGTAGAAAAAAACTCCCAAGATACTGGAAGAGAATTTTCTTTCTAACACATTTAAATTTGAAACTATGTAATAAAACAACAATTGTACATATGTATAAAATTATTTTAAAGTAATTCTTAAAAAGCACGTATTGTACAATATAAATATTATACAGAAGCTAAAAGTCCTTTATTAAAAGAATACATTCATACACAATCCTACGCATCTCTTCTTCGCGATAGTGGGTCATCCTTTCTGATCACATGTGTAGCAAAGCCACGTGTTAAACGAAAGATATGGACGCCTGACAACAGGTGCGGTTGGTCTATTGTCCTCTTGAAAAAGAATAGCAATAAAAGTGTATTTTCACCTGATGAACTGGAAAACACTAAGAAAGGGTAGCAGACAAATAGTCATTAAAGGGGCCACGTTACAGGGAAGACACGCAGAGACAAAACAACACAAAACTTGTAAGCTCCAACCTCTGCTTGCTACAGGACTTTACATGATAGTGAGTGTTCGAATTGTCGAGATTTTTATAAGATCACTTCGAATTATCGATGTGTTGTAGTCTGGCTAGCCACAGATTTTATATCGAATTATTGAGTGTATCCAAACGTATTGTTTTAGTTTGAAATATCAAGAGTTTTTCTAGGAACTAAGCATATACTTCGAATTATCGAGAGGTCCGTATTATCGAAGGTTTGAATTATCGAGAGTCGACTGTATAACCAACTAGGATAGTAAAAATAAAAAAATTTCCCTGTATCTTAAATTTAAATTGTTTAAATGTTCCATTATATCAGTAAGGAAAGCTATATCCCACAGCCAATTTTCACTCCTGAGGAGCGAGCATTCATGGGCAGTTCATCATTTTCTTCCAGATATTCTAAAACACATTCCCTCAAACTCCAAAATCTCGCAAGTGAACTTCCTTTGGAAAACCAGCACACACCACAATGAAGGAGTAACTCGCCATATTTTCTTCTGTTTCTTCGGGGGAAAACTTACGAAATCTTCGTCGATTCAGTGCACGGGCTCGTATTTTGTTGATACAGCGCACCACGGGGTCAACAACGATAGACAAGTTCTTGATGAATAATTCAATGATACTTGAAAACTTTTTCCAAATAATTTTCAAGCAATGCCGCAAAACCTTTTTATTCTGCCAACCATGCTAGGCGCTCCATCTGAGCAAACATTGTTTAAATTTGTCCATTCTACTTTGTTAACTTCAATTACATTTTTAAGTACATTAAAAATGTTTCCACCTGTAATTAAAACTAGTTGGAGCAAATCAAGAAGTTCTTCCACAGTATCAAAATTATTGTTCGTGTAACGCACAAATATGCTTAACTACGCATTATCTGCGATGTCACAACTTTCATCCAAGGTTAATAAAAAATATTTGCAATTTTGAAGTCCAGAGACAATTTGCGTACCAACATCCTAGCCCAGCCGCCCTTTCGGTATAGTGGTCAGTGAAGCTGACTGCGGTGCCGTAGGGACTGGGTTCGAATCCCGGAGAAGACATGGATGTTTGTGTTGTAATCCTTTCTTCTGTCTGTGTTGTATGCCCCCGTGTTATACATTGCGTGGTGCACGGGGTTTATAAATGTTAAACAAAAAAAAAAACATCCTGGCCCATGTCATCTATACGACGCATGACGGTATTTCTAGACACAAACCTATTTTATCAACCATATTTTTGACGTTTAGATCACTGACATTTTGGGCGAAAACTAAAAGGCTACTTTTTATTACCTCCTTTCCGTCGGAATGTGCTTTTTTTCTTGCGGGCTAGCAACAAAGAAAGTTCATAAGAAGCCGTCACATAGTATCCATTTCATCATTTCTCTTTTGGAAAAAAGATTGTTGGCCGGCTAAAGATTTCTTTTTTATTGATAAATTCCGTTCGCAAATTTGATCCAACAGGATATTTGCTGTTCAAATCACTATTCAGTTGTTTGAAATGACGGTCCAAGTTAATTTTTTTTTGGAACTGCTATACAAATTCCACTTATCAAACAAACAGACTTGGAAGCATTTTGATGTGTAAACAAGAGTATTGTTCTTCCCATACAATTTTAAAATCACATGCTGCAATATCCTTTACATAATTTTTTCCATATCGTAGGTTTAGGCATAACATATTGGAAAAAAAAATTTAAACAACTACGCTCAACGCAAAAATCTAAAAACAGTTTTAGAAAAGGAAAAAAGCGTAACGTCAGGCTAAACAGAGTTTAAAATCAACTGAGTCTGACAGCCAGAAACAATTTAAGGATGTTACGCTATAAATTTTCTAGGCTCCGAATCCAGCATCCTGATTAGTCATGGAAGCAAGTTCTCAATCCCTCTGCTTTATAAAGCGGCTACTTTGTGCAGATAGAATTAATTCTACCGTATCAACAATTGCCCTCCTAATATATTGCAGAATTACTTCTCGATATTACAGAAATCTTTAATAGCCAACACTTGCGGAAAAATCTTTTTATCTGACATTATGCTGACAGCCAATAACTATAAACACTAAACTTCAGCACTGCAAGGGAAAGCTGAAACTCGAGTGGAAATCCGAGATGTTAAAAATTAACTGCCCCCGAGAGAGAGAGAATTTATTTGTTTTTAGTCTCACGTTACTCAACTTTTTTCTCGGAACGTTACAATGCTGTAGAATTGTAAGTTTTGGAGCATGATCTCATTTTTGGCTCTATACCGAAGAAAAGAAAAATCTTGCTTATCTCCTTTAAAATCTCACAATGAAAATTTCTGTGTTTTTAACATATTTTCTTCATGGTAATTTTCTATTGTAATTCAATTAGTTCAATAATATTTTTAAACATTTTTGTAATTTTTCGATAAGTCTTCGCGTGCCACAGTTACGACTCCCGCGTGCCACAATGTGGCACGCGTGTCGCGGGTCGGCCACCCCTGCACTATGAGGTGCATAATTTTATTTTTTTTTTAAATTTTATATTTTTACGTCGTAGATTTTTTCAAATGCTAGAAAGGTCCACGCAGTTTTTAGGGAGGTTCTTTAGGAATAAATCATAGTTTATTCTGTACATCTCTAGTAATTACATATTTTCTTCCAACGAGAAATAATTAACACACACGTAAAAATTTACCATAGAACAGATTCAAAAATCACTCAAATATTGAACACAGTAACACAATTTCGTCAAAGGCAAATGAAACGCGTTTTCATTGTTAAATGTTTGACTTCAATGCTGCTTCTCTGCATCATCCTTATATAGGCCAGGAAAAACCCTCTAAAACCTCTGGGTACTTTCTCTTCAAATAATCAGCCTATGGCCTTCTAGAAATTTTAGATACATTTATTTTTATTGCCAAATTTAGTAATTTGACACCATTTAGTGAACAATTTGTCGCAAAGGTCTCTCTCCTGTCATTTTCACTATTATTAAAATATTATTAAAATATTAATCTTGGCCCAAAACGATTTTTCCAGGCACAATACCGTTTTGGCAGAGAAGCAAACAGAGTCAGAAATATGTATAACACTACAGTCTTACTTATCCTAATCAGTTCTTAGATAGAAAACTTTAAAAAATATATAAGTTAGCATTCGAATTCAAATACAGAGAAAATATTTTTCTCAAAGGTAGCATGGAGTCATACTATAACATTGTTAAAATGCAACATTAGAAAAGTTTTAAAGTAGCATCTTAGAATTTTAAAATAATTTTTTTTAAAAAGTCCCCCCCCCTTTTTTTTTAAAAAAAAACATATATATATATATTTTTTTGAAACAATTTTCTTCTAGAGACGTTCTAGAAAAATTTAAGAACAAGTCAGATATTAAGTGAAAGTTTCTATATGATCAATTAAAAAAAAATGCTTACGGGAAAAGGAAATTGTCCATTAAACTTGACTGATTATTATTTAGATATTCGAGTTCTATTTCTTTAAAAAGTCAGAAGATAATATGGCAACGAAAGGTGATTTTGTCGTGACTAGTACATGTCACAGTGCACCAACCGATTCATCTTTTTTCATGTCATATGACAGGGGTCGGCAAACGCGTTTCGCGAGCCGCATCCATCTAGAGACAGTGGCGTCAATTAATCATTTAGCTGGCTTAAAAGACAGCAATATTTGTATTGAACGGTTTTTAATTAACAAATCTTATTGAGAATCATTGAGAGTATTAAAATGAGTTCTAAAGCAGTAAAAGTACAACTCATTGGTAAAAATGCCACCATGGGAAAATCTCAAAGTGATTTCCTGCAACGTTTATTTATGTGCAAATATGAATTTGGGAAAATTTACGTGTGTGTGTATGAGTGAATGGATAAGAGATGCCCCAAAAGAAATGACAAAAACACATTCTGTATTTCATGATATGCTTGTGAACGGAAAGAATGTTGCAATGACAATGTTTTACATGCAAGAGCAACCCAAGTCAGTTTTAATTATTAATGTAAATATGAAATTACAGAATAAAGCACTTTGGGTATTATTGGTTGGGTAACAAAAATTAATTCTAGCGTGAGCTCAAAAGAACCAATTTTGAATCAAAGAACTTTTACTGAGTGTTTAAGTTTGAAAAGAAAATAAAATAAGAAAAGAAAAAAAGAAAATAGTTTCATTTTAGATTATTAGGTATCCACTCAAACACGAACTTCTCGATAACCATTGCTGCAGGAAAATGTGCCATATGCTTAAGGTATCCGACTACTTGTGACAACTTAAAAAAAAAAAAAAATGGAGAGATATGGGGATTTTTTTTTGTTTGTTTTTTCGTGGTTTTTAGATTTGTTTAATACATTTTAAGAAAAATATGCTGAAATTAAGAGGAGAAAAAGAAATTATTATTACTAAAATGGCAAAAATGTGGTAAAAATTTACAAAAAATAACATAAACGGGGCCTATTCTGTACCAAAAGTTAATGAACAAATTTTCAATTCTGATATGTTGCTATGTTATTCATTTTTGAAATGACCTTCAGGATAAGAGGTATTTTAGTTTTTACAAAAACTAGAGCACTTTATCTTAGTTATTGTATGAAATTGTATAAAAAAAAAACCAGTGGTTGTATTAACATAAGGAACTGTAAATTTGGTAATAAAACAGAGATTGATAAATCTGAAGGTTAAAACTCTTCTACTATTATACAGAACATACACCAAAAATTTCAGTTAATTATTTTCAAAACTTTTTAGCAATCGCTGTCCCAGTTTAAGCATTTAAAAAAAAAAAAATTTCATTTAAGTAAAGCGCGTTCATAAGTGTGACATCTTGCTTAAAGTAATGTGGCATCTGCTTTTACTAAAACACTTGTAGCTTTTGTTCTAGTGAACGGAACATAATAAACAATATTTTTATAAAGCTAATAAGATGGTTTATAAAATAAAATCATAGAAAATTGTAAATTTTTAGCAAAATTCATAATTTTAGGCAGAGCATTTGGGCCCCTTAAGTTGGATTTTACAGTCAGGCTTTGGGCCCCCCACGATGCGGGGTTGCGGGGGGGGTGTACGTTACGCCACTAATTTTAGGGTAGTCGGATACCTTAATGAGTTTTTGTAGCTGGAACGGATATCTAAAGAAGCAATGAGAAACAGTTACTGTAAAATTCGACGTCTAACACACACTTTTACACAAAAAATAAGATCGAAATCTACTGGTGCGCGTTATTTGCCGCGTATAAAAATGATAGCTTTAAAAATAAGTAAATTAAGAAAAGGGATGGGCATTAAAAAAATTGGGCTTCTACATATATCTAAACACTGTTTATTTAAAATAAACGACGCTCTATTAACTTAAAGAGTTGTAGTTCTAGAAGTATACTACTTTTTCTAAAACTTGAGATAATACCTTGAATAAATGACTTCAAAGAGCATAAAAGCATTGCACACTTACTTTTCAGGTTTTTTCGTAAGAAAAGGGGTGCGTGTTATACGGCGAATATATCTAAAAATTAAAAACAAATGTAGTTTGAAAATATAGGTGCACGTTATACGCCGGTATGCATTATACGACGGATTTTACGGTTTATGTAGGAAAATGTTAAAGTTGTAAAGGAAATATGTGAAATAAAAATATTACACAGGAAAAAATTGAGGATCATAATGTTAATAAATAAGCTACATAAAAGGAATGAAAGACGATGAAGAAAGATACACAAAGAATATTGAATCACTCCAAAATTGGAGAACATACCCAACGGTTTCTAAATAAATCTAATTTTCAAGTCGAATGTTTTTTTCCTCATTATTCTAAATACGTAATGAATAATTTAATTCGTGACAATGATGTACAAAAATAATAAAAAAAAAACATTTGAAAATAAAAATACATATAGCATCTCAATAAAATATTTCCAGAGTTAATCTTCGAAAAGCTGAGAAAGCAATTGTTAATTTTGAAAAGTAAGGGAACATATATATGTCAATATATTTTTTTTTACGCGTAAATTAACCTTTGTAGTTATCTTCAAACATTCGAGATATAGCCTTCATTAAGATTATAGTTACTACATTGAAGATATCCCTTTCCATCCTGAAGATCCATTTTCTTGCAGAATACATTTTAAACGATCTTTGCACTTCACTAGATGTTTTTGTACAGCCAATTTTTTCACGTTTGGATTTGAGGTTTGCAATAACATTGAAGTCTGACGAACGTGGAAGAATATGTAGCTGTTACTTACAGTGAGAATGGATAATGGGTTTCTACTTTACTAAAATTTGAAATTTCATCAAAATATGTCTTTCGGATTCTTCTTGACCATATCCAAATTAATCATAAGACTCATAATATATCGTTCATGAAAACTAGTGTCTCAACTTCGCTAGCAGCCATATATCCTCAATTCACTACGGATCCCCTCTCCACCATGTCTTAGAACTCGATTTAGTTTTTCTTTTCTTTTTTCTATTTTCTTTCCTTCTCTTTCCTTTTTTGGAAAAAGAAAAATATTTGCATCGGCACAGTTCAAAGAAAATACTTATATATACAATAAGCTAGAGGAGGAAGAAATTAAAATTCGTTGAATTATAGGAAAACACTTGTCATTGTGCAAAACTACTATTTTAATTTTTAATTTTGTTGTAAATATAATGATGAAACAGAGAGAACGGGAAAATAGAGAATACTTTCATTTAAAGTATTCTAAATGCATATCAATTCTTATAGAAATAATAAATTTATGAAATTGCTTAAGAAATATGTTTTTTCTTCATTATGATCTTTGTAATTATTCCGGAATCAATGTCTCGTGAATAATTCAATTCCTTACAATTTAATTTATTTAAGTAACTAATAGATTAGTAATTTAGATCTAATATAAATTCTTTGTTTTGGGATGGAGGAAATCCTGCATTATCATTCATAATTTTAAATACTGTTTCAGATAGATTTTACTTAGAGTCTAAATTATATGAAGAGATTAAAGGATCAATTTACCTGAGAGAAATTTCATCTCAATACTTCACCATAGTCCATTTTCTATGAACGAGAAAAAAATATGTAATTTAAGGGAATTATTCTTTTCCTTATTCAAAAACAGTAGCTAAAAAATAAATTGCAATTGACGTTGTTTGATACTTTCATCCTCATTTTTTAATTCAATACCTTGAAGAAATCGAAAAGTGCAATATATCTACAACTAGAGATCGTAAGATTTATTTTTGGTTGATGTCGTTATTTTGCTTAGAAATAAACAAACCTTTTGCTTTCTTATAATTTATAATTTATGACATCAATAGAAATATATTAGAAATGAATACTACAAACTAAACTTACACCTTTAATCTTCAAAATAATATTTTTGCTTTTATTTTTTACAAGAAACAATTTCGTTGTGATAACTGGACCTGCTAAATTTGGATTTAATAATGCTGAGAAGAGACAAAGCTAAGTGAAAAAATGAAAATTGATTTTCTTGGTAGAAACCCTCATGGGGAAAAAAAATCATTAGATCCAGAATGAAAATCCTACTACAAGGTACCAGCCACTCATATTTTTCACGAGCAGGGATAAAATATGAATGATGCATATAAAGCATTTAGAATTTTTCTGAAATTGAAAAAATTGAGGAAAATTTTGGGTTCTTATTAAAAAAATTTTAAGTAAGAGATAAATTCAAACAAAAACTCTTTTAAACTGCAAAATTAGTTGCTATTGATGTTTGTATTGAATGTATTTTTTGACTGAAAGCAAATTCTTTGTTAATAAAGAAGAAATTATTATTAGAAAATTTTCTTCCAAGTAATTTAAAATCTTCAGCATCCATTTAAAATGCGTGGGTTATAAATAATCTCTTTAATGACGCAGAAAGACTAACTCTCAACTCGAGTACGAGATTAAAATTGTATAGAGCTGAACAAATGACTGAAAGATATATTCTATGTCATGGTTTCGTATTGTTCTGTTAATGGCATATTTGAGCGATTTTTGAGAGGAATTATGACTTAAAAGTCAATTTGAATTCTCATCAAGTTATGTCAAAGCTTCAGTAGTGTTTTTTTCCTTGTAGTATTTAAGATTTCTCATTACATATTGAACGTTCTCCCTCTCTTCCTCTAAATTTGTTATCGCTATGGTGATCCCCTCAAAGCGACTAGTGAATAACTGAACAGTGTTTACTATGACTTGAAAATAGTATCCGATGCGCTTCTGTGTATTTCACGGAGGTTCTATATAACATTACTTGATTCTGTTCATAAAATTTCCATTGTAGAGTCTTTAAAAGACGGAAAAATGGCTGATGTTGATCCAGAAACATTACTGGAATGGCTTAATATGGGCCAGGGTGACGAACGAGACATGCAGTTGATTGCATTAGAACAACTTTGTATGTTATTGCTAATGTCAGACAATGTTGACAGATGTTTCGAAAGGTAAGTAATTTATTTAATTTTTTCAGAATTGAAATTATGTTCATTGTATGTGCATTATTTGTATCATATATTTCCTCTAAGTAATTGTTGTAAATAAAGTGTTATGTTTAGAATTGTTTGGAATTATATTTTAGCCTTATTTGCTTCTATGGTATTGAACATATGTCAATTTTTGATATACTGATTTATTTTTATCCCTTTTATATTTTTCTAAGTGTATCTTAATTAAGCAAGACATATGTTTTCAATTGTTCTAGGTAAAATAACTAGTAATCTCAAATTCATTTGAAAAAGATAATGGTGTGATTTGAAGCTTTATGAAACGGAAATAAAATTAAAGGATGTAATGTTCCAAAAGCTGTTTTAAAAATTCTTAATAGAAAAAACGTTGCTATTTTACCAATTGTGATCTTAAAGAAAAAGCGATAAGATTTTGAAAAAATTGTGCATCGAAAGTGCTGATTTAATGTTTGGAAACTATAATAATCAAGATTATATAATTCTAAAAAGAAGAGAAAAAAAAGTATATTTAACTGCTATTATTTATGAACTTAATTTTTATCTTATAAGTATGTGGCAATATATTTTTTGTAAAAACGATTTATAGATTTTTAATGTTTTTGATTTTCTAGGAGTATCTATAATTCTTAACTGAGTGTTTTGATTTAAATTAAATTTACTTCAATTAAATTTTGGTAAATTTTTAATTCTACAAATTAAATATGTTGTGATTATTTCTTGATATTTAGTGTTGTGTAATGTTTGTTTTTCTTTAATAAATGGTTATAGATTGATAGTTTTTTTAATAACAATATACTTTTTATGAAATTTTATGCAATTTATAATTGAGGAATTTTGAAAACCATAAATTTTTTTTTGTATCCAATATTATTTTAATATTATCTTGCCTAATTTAACATTGTACTTTTAAATTTTATTATAACCTTGAAAAACTTATTTCTTTGAACTGTTTTTGATCAATATTTTATTTTTTGCAATTTTTCTTCAAAAAGCATATTTTGATAACAGAAGATAATTTGTTATATAAATCCTTTGTAGTAATATTTTAAAGTAGTGCATAGAGAAGAAAAATATGTAAATTTAAAATATTTTTATCATGGACTTGTTATAATTTTTTTTTAAGTATGAATTCAATAAAATTGACAATTACACAGTAAATAAAATTTTGAAGTATTGAAAATTTTTATTTTGTCAATTTGTAGCTTGTTTCTCGAAGAAAAAGATCTTTTGTTGATTACATGAAATAAATATGGTTATTTTGGTATAGATTTGATTACCATTTTATTGTCATAATTTTATTAGTAAAGTTAAAATAAATACATTACACAAAAGGAAATTTAAATTATTATACTGTTATACTTTGTAAATATTTAGCTTAATCATGAGAACTTTTGAGCTGGTGATGTTTATATTAAGTTTATACTTTTGTAAGTATGAAGCATTTGATTTTATATATATATATATATATATATATATATATATTATAAAGTAATAAATTGCATTTATTATGTATATTTGAAACATCTAGATACACTTAAAATTTCTGAAATGAATCAATATTAGCAATGCAAAGAATATTTTCTAGGATTTAATTAATATAGTGAGAGATATTGAGAGTAATTGATAACATTTAGCAGTATTTTGGTGTACATGAAAGATTTCCCTTGTGCTAGTTTTTAAAATATGAGATTTTTTAATTTAAATAAAAATTTTTTTTAGATATATAATATTACAGTGTAGAGAGTTAAATATAAAAGTGAATATTTATTCACAACAGGAATCACTGAAATGTTGTGTTTAATTATAAAATATTTATTATAATGTTTTACTTGAACTTTTTTTGTTCAGTTATATGTTGATGAGTATTTTTTAGTGAAAATATTTATGTTTGAAAATAAATCTTGAAAGTTAAATAATAAATTACTTTGCTGTATTTATCCTCTATTTTTGTGATTGTGAAAAAACTTCTTGATTTATAAGAAAATTCATATTGCAGCACTGATATTTGATAAATTATCAAACTGAACTTAAACAGTAGACTAAAAAAATACTATTTATCATAAAACATTAATTTTTGGTAAGTTGGTAAATGAATAACTGGGAACCAATATGAATGTTTTTCAGAAGGAAGTCTTATAGTATTTATCTTATTCAGACTCTTGTTTTTCATTTTGAAGTTAGCAAATAATAGTGTGATTTAAATCATACTTATTTTAATTTTATCGTAAACATTTTTGTTTTGCAGTTAAAAATTTGAAATCGGGGTTCTGTGTAGGATAACGGTAAAAAGATCTATTTATGTTTTCACACAAATTGCTCATTTTGGGAAATTTTATGAGTTAGGCAAAATTAAAAATTTTTCTTCCAATTCTTTTAGCATCCACTTTTTGGTATTAGTGTAACATTTTGAACTGTATAAGCTACTTAAATATTTTTTTCTCCTGTTTGTTATTATAAAATTATTTCATCTATGTATAAACTAATGTGATTTGTATTTCTCCCATTATATCAGTAAGAAAGAAAAAATAAGCTAAAAAAGAGTAGAGTGTTTTCTGGCTCAAGTCTTTAATCAAGGTTTATTTCACAATTCAATAAAAAGATGATCTATATATACTTTTTGTGTCAATTTAACTTGGATTTATAAAAGTAAAATCCTGTCACTTGTGAATGATTTAGAAATTTCTCTTTATTTTTATATTTTGTATAGCTTGAAACAACTTATTTCTCAAATTTTATAACTTTAAAATAGAAAAAAAAGACATTTTTGTTAGGTATAATCTACAAGGGGTGATCAAATGAAAAGGTACGAAACGACATAAAAATGAAACAGTTAAGTATTTGCATATTCTGCCAAGGGAGAATGTAGCGAGACATCTCGGGATGCAATTGGAGACTCTGACTGGGATCGGATCATGCGCGGGTGCCCGCATGCGCAGGAGGGAGAGCAAAGGCTCTTATAAAAAGCGGCGTCCAAATGATGCGAGCACAGAAAAAGCATTAACTCCGATGTGTACTGTGAGACACTCCGAGGCCTACGCAGGTCCATCAAGAACAAAAGACCGGGGCTGCTCACGGAGGGTGTGGTTCTGCTCCATGATAACGCGCGTCCACACGTCTCCAGAGTCACACAAATGGAACTGGACAAGTTCCAATGGGAGACGTTGGACCATCCGTCCTACAGTTCGGACATGTCACCCTGCGATTTCCATGTGTTTGGTCCACTGAAGAAACACCTGAAAGGAAAGCGCTTCAACTCGGACGATGTACTCAAGGACACTGTGAAGGACTGGGTCTCGTCACAGCCACAGGAATTCTGGGAACAAGGAATCCTGCGGCTTGTTCATCAATGGGATCGTTGTGCTCAGGCCTATGGTGTATATTTTGAATAAAGTCTATATTTGTACCCACCGTGTCGTTTCGTACCTTTTCATTTGATCATCCCTTGTAGTTCCACCATTAAAATTAATCCTTTTGAAATTTTATGCTAGTCTTGATTATATGATATTTTGATGTGTATTTTTGATTTTAGAAATCATAAATGGAGAGCATTAATTGGAAATTGGAATATGAAGTGTATGCACCTTTATTTATACTATGACTTTATAAATTCATATCTCTTCCTAGGAAAAATCTTCCAATATGCAAATCATGCCAATGTTTGTTTTGCTCAGCATTTAAAAGCATATTCAAATATTATTTTAATTGGTAAAATGAATGGCATCAAGAAAATTTGAACTTAAGAGATAGTATAAAGGCTCATAAATTTTTGTCCCTTTTTGAACAATTAAAGAATTTATAGAAAAGAACGTATAAAGAAAGGTTTTAAAGAACTTACTACTGATAACGACATCTCAAGTGCCTTTTGCGGGCACTATGCAAGGGTAAGCAACTTCAGACCTAATATTAAAAAGTGATCTGAAATCACAACAGAACAATAATTCATCAGATTTTCAACAACTTTTTAATGATGACTTCAATTTAGAGGAGTTAAAGAATGGTATTTAGTACCTTGGTGAAGGGCAAGAGTGCAGGCCTTGATGGAATCTTACCTGAGTTTCTTGTAAATCTGGAAGACTCTGCTAAAATGACTTTGTTGGCATTTATTAACCAGACATTGAAATGGAAAAATGGCTTGCCAAATGCTTGGGAGAAAAGCTATAATCGCACCAATTCTCAAACCTAACAAACCTACCGAAAATATGGATAGCTACCTTCCAATCTCTTACTAATATAATGTGTAAGTTAACTGAAATGATGATTGCTAACAGATTACTGTATGTGCTTGACAAAATTGGAATAAATCTGGCAAGCTGATTTTCAGAGACATAGGTGTACTTTTGAACAAATTGTCCGCTTATCTCAAGAGATAAAGGATGGTTTTCAGAGAAAGCAAAGCACCCTTTCTGTGTTTGTGGACTTAAAGAATGCATTCAATAGAGTTTGGAGAGCTGGATTGCTTAAAAAGCTTGTTTTTTAAGTGGCATTTAAAATTGGCATTTCTGGCAACTTATAAGAATCGATTAAGAGTTTCCCTGACTAAAGATTTATTAGTGTTAGGTATGGCCATACTTTGTCTGGCTTTAGACAAACCAGACAGGGTTTGCCTGAGGGTGCAATACTGAGACCAATTCTTCTTAATCTAATGATTAATGATTTGATAGATCTTATTCTTAAATCTGTTCCAGGTATAAATATTTTATTGTTTGCTGATGAGTGCTACAGGATCTGACATTTCTGGCTTGGAGGGTGTGCTTTAAGCATGCTTTACATTTGGTTTTACAAGAACAATATGTACGTTAACACTGATAAGACCACCTTTCAATTATTTTCTCTCTGTACTAAACACCATAACATCCAACCTCATTATAATAAAACAAGTTCTATCTTGGACATTTGACACTGTTTATTTAAGCATTCATTTTGACCCTAAATTAACATGGAAGAAACATATTAATTCAACTGTTGATAGAGGTTACTCTAGATCTAAGCTGCTGTAGCATTTGGCTGGTGTCACTTGGGGCTCTACTCAAATTATTTTGTGTACAGCCTATAAGTGTTATGTCCGACCTGTTGTTGAATATGGAAATGCCTCAGTTTCTGTTAGAAATAGGCTTAATCTTTTCCAAAACAGCATGTTGCATTTAATCACTGGTGGGGCCAAATCTACCCCTATAGCTGCAATGGAACTCTAGACAGATTTGGAACCTTTGAGTGAAAGGAGCCAAAGAAGTGCTCTAAACCTGGTTGAAAAGGTCGTGAGGAGAAGAAACAATTTCTTAAGTTATTATAGACCCACAAATGAGATATTAAAAACCCATAAGTCTTTCCTTTCAACTGTTTATAATCTTTGACATTTGATATTCTTACACCCAACCACACCAAGTTTTCCCTCGGGAATTTAACCCTATTATGTGCCAGATGTCTTAGCCACCTAGATCTTGTTTGGAGTGTTGGTAAACAATTTTCTATACAAAGTGACTTAAAAAGTGCTGCCCTTGCTACTATACATTACAGATATCCTCTTGACAAATGATTCCATGTATACACTTATGGTTCAGCAGAAGATGCTATTAAAAATGCTGGTGCTATTAAAAATGCTATTCAAGTACTTTCAGTATTAGTTATCCTGTTGGAAAGTATTGTGACAATTTTGATGGTGAGATAGTGGCAGTATCATTTGCGATCAATATATTGGAAAGCTGTTCTGAATGCAATATTGTGTTTTTTTATTAATTCCCAAGCTGCCATTTTGTTTCTAATAAGCTTAAGATATAATGAAAACGTACTAGTTTATTCCTGTAGAATGAAATTAATTGAGCTTGAGATATCTAAAGAAAGAATTTCCCTCCAGGGGATTCCCAGTCATTGTAACATTTCTGGAAATGAGAAAGGGGATAGGCTTGCTAAAGCGGGATCTCTCAACTAGGATAAAAATTAGTACGATAAAATAAGAGATTCTCTACAGCTGGGGTGTCATACACGTGGGCCGCATGTAGCCCTCCAGTATGAAAGTTGCAGCCCGCCGACTCCTTTTTAAAAATTTTTAAAGATCATGTTTTTTAATTTTTCATTTATTTGAGGTGGACCTTATATATATAAATCTATATATATACACAATATATTTGTCTGTTACCTGTTCTTGTATTAAAAGAAATCCTTTTTGATTATAGAAATGGTTTTAAGATTAAAAATATTTTTTATATTAAACGTTTTGATTTTATTATAATAAATTTTATATTAAATTCTGAAATGCTTATGCATATTTTTTACTATGGATGGTACATGATTTCTTGTGTGTGCGACTTTTACTTCTCTTCCATTTCTGTTTGGCGTGTCCAATCAGAGATGTTTTTAAAGTTAAAAAAATATTCAGGATGGTTAAGAAAGAAACATGCAAACAGCATGGCAGTAATAATTTTAAGCATTTTTATTGTATTATACACCAGCAGGTACTATGCTCCCAAGTCTTAAACATATGACATGTTTTAAAAATTGTCACCAAATTTGTAAATTATATTCAAGAACATAGACTTAATCATTGTAAATTAGCTTCATTTCTCGAAGATATAAAGAATGAATTCAATGATCTACCATATTATATGGAAATTCAATGACTTTCAAAAAATTTTTTTTTATCCTACGTCAGACCTAGGCATGACTGCCATCAATCTTTGTCGGGCAGCCCAATACAGTTCTGAAACACATGTAAAAAGAGAATTTGTTAGAAGCATTAACAGCTACTACGTCGGTAAGTCCAGAACAAGAGTCCAGGTGGTCTCCACACTTATCTCCATTGGAACAAAGTGGGCACATTGGAGAATCTGCCAAACCAAATCTGAAAAGGTGCTTTCTAAGGTAGTCATGTCCAGTCTGGACTCTGAAGTTTGCAACACCCACAGGTCTTGGCAGGTCACAAGGAATGGGACTCTCCATTAAGGAACCCCAACTCTTTCCATTCACAGAGTTCTTAATAATCTCATGAAGACTGGTCCTGTGATTCTTCAAATTGCTAGACAAAATTATAATTTTCTTGGAAATAAAAATATTATTAATGTGCTGAATAAAAAGATGGACAATGGATAAAGGACCTGGCTTTCTTAGTTGAAATTAAAAGCCATCTTAATCAACTTAATTTTAAGCTTTAAGGCAAAAACCATGTTGTTACAACTATATTTGATATTAAATATTACTTTGGCAAAAAGAAAAAGAAAACTTGTCTCACTTTGAAAGCTGTCAATATGTGTATCTGTTGATTAAATTCCATAAATTAAAATTTACTGAATACGCTCACAAAATTAAATTGTTTTAAACAGAATATTATTAATTCTAATTTTATGAGCTGTAAGTTATAAATTCGCACTTTTACTTTATCTGTCGATATTGAAATTGTCGATGAAAGCTTACAAATAAATTAATTGAAATCCAATGTGATTCTTTTTTGAAGCAAAAATCCATGAAAGTTAGAATTCGAGATTTTTGTACATACTCACATTTTATCAGTAGATCTTTTTCCTAAAATTCATCGTTTGTAATGCGAATAATGACTATGTTTGGAAGTACTTATTTACGCAGGCAATTATATATATATTTTCTTTAATGAAATTCAGAAAGATAAGATTAACCCCAATCAACATTTATTGTCCATTTTAAAAATTACATCAGCCCAGTACTTTTAATCAAATCTTGATGACTTGCTTTGTGAAAAAATTGATGTCAAATATCTTTTAAAAAGTAATGTTAAGTTAAAATTCTTAAAGGTTTGTTTTTTTATTAAAAATATAAAATATGTATAGATTAAGTGTAAAAAATAACACTCTGAATTAAAGCGACTATATGTGTATAATACACAATATATTGAGCTTTACATTTATAAATGCATAATACATTATAAAAATCGTATTTCATTGATTTTTGGAAGATCATAAACATGTGGCCCCAACTTATAATAAAATAGACCATGCAGCCCATAATATCATAAGCGTTTGACAACCCTGCTCTACAGAATAATGAAGCCAGAGTTTGATTATATTTGAGCACTTTTATCAAAATTTAATTATGTTTGAGCACTTTAAAATCTGAAAAAATATTCGAATTGGATTCCTATTCTTTAACATTAACCAAAGACAGCCTTAAGTGGACATTTGAATAGAAATAGTCTGGGAGGGGTGGGGGGACAAGCTCAATAACATTTTGTGACATTGAAAATATCTTAATTATGAAGAACATCAATATATTTTCAAGCAAGTGTATAAGGAAAATCTATGGTTAAAATAATTGGATTGATTGCGCAATATCCCCCCTTTTTTTCTTGCAATTTTGGGCCCGTTTCTTTCCAACATGTATGATATTAATATGAATTACTTAACTGAAGAATGGTGCACAGTTAGTGGAAAAATGAGTACATTTTATAAAAAATAATTTTCTTGCTAAATTTAAATAATTCTTAATGCAATAAATTTATTAAAAATGTTGAAGTAAAAGGAGAATTTTAACTCTCCTTCAAATAAAAATTAAAAACTTATCGAATTTCTTAAATTTGTTATTGGATTGAGTTATGTTGAATTGAGTGCCCTCATTGCAGAATCTGACATCTCTGCAAAATTGAGTAGATAAATACAGTGGCTTAACATACACCCCACATCGGGGAGGGGGGAGCCAAAGCCTGACTGCCCCTTTGTAGAATCGAACTTGGGGACCCAAAACCTGATTTTGCAGGAGACCACTGAGATAATACTTAAATAGCATTTTAAATTTAGTGTGAAGGATTAGAGGGTCGTATACTAGGTTATTTTGAGAGATGATTAACCTGTTAAATTTCTAATACTGAACTGATTTATAATCTTCAAACAAAATTTATTTTGATGCTTGTATTTTCTGACTTAACTTTTTGTAATTATGACTTGTTAAGTTTTGGTTTGTCTGTCATTGTATATATGTAGTTTTACAAATTATAGGCACCTTATGTATAAGCTTGTTTCTTTTTTATTGAGCTTATTTTTATTAGAAGTTTAATTCAGGGCTTCTTTTTTATTCATATGTTTTTGTTTCTTTAGTTGCCCTCCTAGGACATTCCTTCCTGCTCTCTGTCGCATCTTTTTGGATGAATGTGCTCCAGATAATGTATTGGAAGTTACTGCTCGAGCTATCACCTATTACTTGGATGTGTCCGCTGAATGCACAAGACGTATTGTTGCTGTTGATGGTGCAATCAAAGCCATCTGCAACCGCTTGGTTGTTGCTGATGTGTCCTCCAGAGCAAGTAAAGATTTAGCTGAGCAATGTATCAAGGCATGTATTAAAAATATTTATTTTTTCTAGTTAATGTATCTGAAGAAGTTGATGCAGTTTGGGTTTTGAAAATAAAAGTTTGAGAAATTAAAAATATAAGGATTTTTAAAGTGAGTTTTTGAGTTCTTTTTCCTTTTGTGCACTTTTTGGATAGTGATAGGATTCTAATTTCTGAACTGCTTCGATGCCCTAGAGTAAATTTGTTATTTTCGCACTAGATTAACTGCTCCCAGTTGTTTATTATACAAAGAACTCTATAGGACAAATAAATTCTTTAAGGTTGTTCACCGAATTTGACAAAGAGTTAGATATCAGTTCCGTTGAACCCCTCCAGATAATTCATTTCCATGCATTGCTCTTAAACAGATCTTTGAATGCATTCTGTGTTGTCTGATTATAATGAAATGTTTATTGATGGAAATAGCTTTAATTGGGTAATAAATAATCAGTATGACAAAAAAATGCCCTGAAAGTTGTATAGAAAAAGATATTTATGTAGCATAAAATGTAACTTTGGTTCAAAAAACTTTAATTAAATTAATGCATTTTTAATAAAAATTATTAAACAATTTATATTAGTTTGTTTTAATGAATTAAGACTTAAATGCCCTCCCTCTCACAGCTATTGAACCACATCCCAAAGTTACACCTACTTAACACTTTACCACAATATTACTCCAAGATTTCTTTGTAGGTTTTAATGTTAAGTGTGTAGGTTTCTTGGTTTTAGAAGTGAAATAAATGTTTGCACAAAATGCAAATTTTATTCTTAAATCCAGGATTTCTCAATAAGTACAAAAATGATGTAATATTTCAATAAGTTCAAAAAGCCTACACTAATAATTCCTTGTAAAACTTGTGTAATGTTACTGTGACATTCATCAAAATATGAAATCAAATCGAAAAATAATGTAATAAAGACCATTCTTCAACATTGCAATAAATGCAAATTTTTTGCATTAGTACATCAATATGTCGCTGATGAATTCTAATGTTATTTGTATCTAGAAACAAAAGTGCTTTCATTATTACATTTCTGTGGGTTTTGTGAAATACTTGATTGGAACTAGCATGCATCTTTCAGAATTCCTAATAATTAGGAAACAACTCAGGATGATTAAGCTTGAAAGTCAGTTTTGAGAAATTAATGAAATTTAATGTCTTGTTCATATGTAATTGCTGCAATCGTATATTGATCAATAACACAAGTTGAGTAGTCATTTGTTGAATTATTTCCATCAATATAACTCAAATCTTGCTCTGTTTAAATATAGCTTTTCCTTGACTTATAAAAATAAAGATGTCTGCATTGGTAGAGAACAATATAATTACAGGTATGTCTGAGAATTATATGTACATAGGTTGAACACTTTTGTGTTGAGTTCTCAGTTTGTTTTTATAACCTGATTAGACAAATATAATGTAAATTATAAATCCAATTTATAATTTGTTATTCAGAATAAAGCTTGTATATTTTAATGCTGTTTTTTAAAATTATAGTTTATACATTGTTTGAAAAAATTGATTCATTGTTCTCTAATAGTTTTTATAATTACCATATGTGATGATATTTGCCTTTTGCCAATCCTGAAGAAAGTTTTTATTTTTTCCTCTTATTCTTTAAAAATTACATGACAAGCATTTTTTCAAGTTTCATATTCAGTTTGTTATGTTTCATCTCAATCTTTCTCCTTTTTATAATTGCTTGAACTTCATGCTGATTGAAGTCTCTTAATTGCTTGATGTATCTGATTTTCTTCGATTTTGATCTACTTTTTTGTGTTTCGTACCATTCAAAAACTAATTACTAACAGAGCTTTCTCTCCAAATTGTTTTGTTATTCTTGTATGATAACTTTCAGATTTTATTGTATTTGAATTCAGCTGTAATTGTGGTGTTATATATTTTTTTAGAACTTGTGCTGTGTATGAGAAAATGGAAGTTACTTTTTGTAATTTTAGTACATACACTTTTTATTGATTATCATAGCAAAATTTAATTATTCTTGTGTTAAAAATTCTATTGATTTTGTGAAATATTAACAAATGCTTCGATTGTATTTATTTTATTACCTAATTTGAGGGATAGATTATTTTGCATTATGTATATGTATGTACATGATCAAGTTTGTTAGTATTTGTTTCTAAAGCATTCAGACTGAAACATATAAGATCTTGTTAACCTATTAATCTTAATCATTCAAATTTTGATATATTTAAAGGATTTTTATATGGATACCAAAACTAATCCAGATCTATTTTAATAACTATGTTAAGTTTCAGATGTTCTCAAAAAGCTCCATGTATTAATTTATTGTAATTTTATTTAATCCTCATAATATATAACCTATATTCAAAAAGTTTGGTAAAAATTTTTGCAAAAGGTATTCATTCACATTGGGGGAAAAACAAGGCAGGCACACACATGCTTACTTTCCTTCAAAATAATCACTATCTGTTGTGCTATGAATGGTTGTGACAAATGTGTACATGGTGCTGAAACTGAGAAAATGTCTTTTGAGATTAAAAAAATGCCTTCAATTCCATAGTCATGTTTTGTTGAATCTCCTTATTTTTTGAAAATCTTTGTCTTTTCAAGGCTCTCTTCAGTAGCAAAAAAAAAAAATCATGTATAGACGCCAGATCAGGTGAATAGGGAGGAATAAGTGTGGCCTAATCCTTTATTTTTTTTAATAAGAAATTGGCATACACAATGATGGCCATATGTGTTTCAGCTTTATTCTGTTGTAGGAACTACTAGCCCTTTACTGTGTATTAAGGCCTTGCTTGCTATATCTTTTTAACAATCCCAAATTTCAACTTTGGCCCATTCAGTGTGCATCTTCTGGATAAATTTCCTTATAACTTATGTCTGCTCCATCAGAAAGAAAAAATTAGCAATGTCTTTAATCGAGATTTTTCGCGCTTTTGACTTTTTCTAACTTTAGTGAGCCCACACCCTGCCTCTTGGACTTGAGGTTTTCTGATCCACCAACTCTCATTTATTGTAACAATACAATGAAAGAATTTAGGGGTCTTATATATATCGGCAATATCAATGAATTCCCTTCATATGTCTGAATGTTCTTGTTTTTGTTCACTCAATTGGTGATGCACTAGATGTGAATGAAGTTTACATTTACCAAATTTATGACTTAAAATTACAAATGCCCTGTCAACACTAGCTCTAATCTCCTAGTAATATTTATGCTATCTGTTGACAGTCTTTGACAAACAGGTTCTGCAATTTTCTTGCTTTTGCACCAACACTTGGAAAACAATATAATGACTTAAAACTTCCTTTATTGCTTGATGCTCAGATTATTTTACCCGTAAAATAAGATTTATAGTCTTTAGGCAAATGAATTAACTCAAAAGATGGATTATTCTCATTAAATGCAAATAGCTATAAACTTTATTTGCTCGTCTTCATAAATTCCAATACAAATACTGCATATAATTCAGTGGAATTGTCGTGGTCTCTGGAAAAACTTAGAGGATTTAAAATCGCTAATGAATGAACATTTACCTGTGTACGTGGCTCTGCAAGAGACTCTTTTAAAACCATCATGCACATCCAACATACGAGGATTTTCCATTCTTCGGAAGGACTGCAATACAGGTGAAAGAGCTTGTGGTGGCGTGGCTCTACTCATCAACCACGCGACACCCTTCTCCCCCGTCCTAATTCGCACGTCGCTTCAAGCTGTTGCAGTGCAGGTTTCTATTTTTTCTACAGTTACAATCTGTAATGTATACCTACCACCCAATGCACCCTTGAATTTTAGTGAACTCCAAGAGCTTATAGATCAACTCCCATCACCATTCATCCTTTTGGGTGACTTCAATGCTCATCATTTACTATGGGGCTGCCAAGATGTGAATTCTACAGGAAAAGTCGTCGAAAAGCTTCTTACGGAACTTGACCTCACCTTGTTAAACGACGGCTCTAACACCTATTTTCATTCTCCAACCCAATCATTTAGCGCAATTGATTTGTCCATATGCTCTCCATCATTGCTATTAGATCTGACATGGAGTGTTCTTGGAAACCCCTTAGGTAGCGATCACTTCCCAGTGGTAATATCTTACGCTACACCAATTGCGTGTGCGACTCTTTGCCAACCGTGGTGGAAGTTCGATCAGGCCGACTGGGAAACTTTCAGGACCCAAGCAGATATAACAGAAGACATGGTAAGCTCTGGCTCAATAGATGAAGCGGTATCTTTAGTAACATCTTGTATCCTATCTGCAGCTAATAATGCAATTTTACAACCATCCTCTAGACTCCCCCGTTTCCCCAAACCTTGGTGGAACAAAGAATGCCAAATGGTAAAAAAGGATAAAAACAAGGCTTGGAATCGGTTTCGACGTTACCCTACTCCAGACAACATGATTGCTTTTAATAAAGCTCGAGGAAAATCCACCGGCAATGTAAAAGGGAATCGTGGATAAAATATGTTAGTAACATCACATGTTCAACCTCAAGTAAAGAGGTTTGGAAAAAAATCTTTAAGGTCAGTGGAAAATACAGTGCTAGCCCTGTCTCCATGCTTGTATGCAATGGAGTCTCTATCAATACCATCCCTGAAATTGCCAACACTCTTGCCAAGACCTTCGCTAAAACTTCTAGTTGCGACAACTATACCCCCGCATTTCAAGCGCTAAAGCGTCGAGAAGAGAGGGTGAAGTTGAATTTTTCCTCTTCAAACAAAGAAGGATACAACTCCCCGCTAACACTCCTTGAACTTCGTGTAGCCCTGCATCGCTCGGGTAACACAGCAGCAGGTCCAGACGGGCTACACTACATTATATTACGGCATCTATCCGAAAGTTCTATCCTCTCCCTTCTATTATTGTTCAATCGCATCTGGGAAACCCAAGTTTTTCCCACACAGTGGTGTCATGCCCACGTTTTACCATTTCCAAAGCCTGGTAAAGATCCAACATCAGCAAATAATTACCGCCCTATTGCCCTCACAAGCTGCTTAAGCAAGCTGATGGAGCGCATAGTTAGTGCAAGGTTGATGTTCCACCGTGAGTCACATAATCTCCTTTCACCACTTTAAAGTGGATTTCAGAAATCAAGATCGACCACAGACAATCTCATTCGGCTAGAGACTTCCATCAGAGAGGCTTTTGTCAAGAAACAGTATATCTGTTTTTTTTTGACATTAAAAAAGCCTATGACATGTCTTGGAGGTACGGCATTCTTAGAGATCTATATGCAATGGACATCAGAGGGAATTTGCCAGTTTTTATCAAATTTTTTAAACCATCGTTCTTTTCAGGTACGCCTGCGTTCATTTTATTCAAATATTTTTATCCAAGAACAAAGTGTCCTGCAAGGGTCTGTTTTAAGCGTACTTTTATTTATTATTAAAATTAATAGCATAACCCATCATATAAATCAAGGGATTCAGTGTTCTCTATGTGGAGGATGTACAAATATTGTACTCGTCTAAATTCCTCAATGTTGCAGAACGACAAATTCAGACCACTATTAACAACTTCACTAAATGGGCTGAACAGAACGGTTTTGTTTTTTCAACAGAAAAAACCGTTAGTGTTGTATTCAGTCAAAAGCGTGGGGTTTTTCCAAACCCTGAGCTTTTTATTGGTAGAAGCCTCATTAAAGCTGTTAAGGAGTTCAAATTTCTAGGTCTTATATTTGACCAATCTCTTCGATTCCATCGTCATTTAAAAGATCTCAAAATCAGATGTACCAAGGCCCTAAACATCCTCAAAGTATTAGCAAATACTCGCTGGGGAGCAGACCGAACATCCTTGCTTCGCCTCTACAGAGCTCTGATTAGATCAAAATTGGACTATGGATGTGTGGTCTACAGTTCTGCGTGCAAATCTCTTTTGAAGATTTTGGATCCAGTACATCATCAAGGCTTAAGACTTTGTCTGGGAGCCTTCCGTACATCACCGGTTGAGTCCCTCTATGCTGAAGCCTACGAACCCCTATTAGATTTGCGGAGAAAGTATTTATGTTTGAACTATTTTATGAAAATCCAATCAATGAAAACAAATACTGCATACTCCTATTTATGCAATTTTAGGCTTTATGATTTTAAGAGTCATCGTTCATCCCTAACTTACTCACAACCTTTTCACTTTAGAATTAGAGACCTGATTAATGACTTAAATCTGAACATTGGAAGAATTGCTCTGTGCAAGATTTCTGAGATGCCACCTTGGAAAGTGATTTATCCTAAGGTTGATTTTACCCTGTCATGCTACTCAAAAGCATGCACTCCTGTGAGTACATACAGAACACTGTACTTGGAACACAGAGAGCTTTTTTCCGACTATGAACCTATCTTCACGAATGGCTCAAAGTCTGAATCCCATGTTGGTTCGGTGGTAGTTTCTCTGAGCACTGTAATTACAGATACTCTACCAATTTCACCATCCATTTACACTGCTGAACTTCATGCGCTAAGAATAGCTATAGAACATATTTCACTATCACTATCAGCCCTTCAAAGCATTGTCTCTTTACATTTATCGTCTCATCCCATCCTTGTGGACATCACATATGCTTTGGCTAATCATCTTAAGAAGAAAGATATCAGATTTTGTTGTATCCCAGGACATGCCGGAATAACTGGAAATGAACTGGCTGATACAGCTGCATGATCAGCAACAGGCTCTGCAGAAAGGTTCCCTATTCCGCACTCTGACTTGAAAGCTTGCATCAGGCAGAAACTGCAAAGTGTATGGCAATCAAACTGGGACCAACAAACTGAAAATAAGTTGCATAGTTTCATGCCCATTCTTGCTCCAACTGTGCCATCATCAAGCAACCGCCGTGAGCAGGTGATATGGACTAGACTACGCCTAGGACACACTCGCCTAACGCATAGGCATCTTCTGTTTGGTGAACCACCACTCTATTGCGAGATATGTAATGTCTCCCTATCGGGGTGAAACACATACTCTGTGATTGTCCACATTCAAATCATCTTAGACATCGGCTTTTTAACTCTGTTGATTTTACTATATCCAGTATTTTAAACAATAGCACCAATTCCTCACTTGTGTTTAAGTTCCTAAGCATCAAGAGTTTTATTCATCATATCTAATTTTAATCTATAGATTCTAAGAAAGGCGTATATAGACTATGCCCGACTAAGGCTTTATGGCCTGCAAATCTTATTTAACTGTTCTTATTGTCTCTCTTGGCGCATTATGATCTAAGTTGGTCCTTGCGCCACGAAAAAAGAAAAAAATCAAAAAATCAAACAAATACTGCATGCCAAAGTGTTTACAAAAAGAATTTAACTAGTTAAGAGTTCAGCTACTTGCAAATGTGATACTCCCATCTTTTGAGTTTATGCCTGAAAACTAAAAATTGAAATCAAAGATTTAATCTCTGTACAGCCTTGATCTCGTATCCCACTCTGGTAGTTTGGATAGGTTTACTGGGACGGTTGAGTCATTTTACTTGACTGGTTCATTTTCTTTGCTTGGGCACTGGTTCCTGTTTCTCTATAAGCATTATGATGAAGTGAATCTCCAGAAACAGCATTAATTTCCGAATATAAATGTTGTATAGGATGTAGAATTTCATCACTTGCTGTTCTCACTTTTGCCAAGCATACAAAACCATCCTTACCAGGAAAAGTTTCTACGATTTTTCCTTATGGCCTGCAAAGTGTTTTTAGATTTTTGTTGTCTTAAATGACCTAAATATTCCAATCTGAAACGTTTCATGAATCTTCATGAAGTTTACCTCTATACAGTATACTGAAGTCTACCTCTTTTGTAGACTAGACTTTTGTAGATTCTAAATGGTCAAGATCAGGTACACTACATTCTTCCAATTCTTGTAAAGACATAGGTGTCAGTGGCTCAAGTTCATTGTTATCTGAAACACAAGTGAGGTCTAGAGTTGTCAACACTTTCACATTCACAATGTTGATAATTAAGTTCTTCAATAAATCTTTAACTAAGGCGATAATTTTAAATATAACTTTAACTAACTTCAATAATCTTTAACTTCAATAAATCTTCTGTAAATCTTTAACTAAGGTGATGAGATGCTCCCACCATCCACCCCACAAAGGAGAAGCAGGGGGTATAAATTTCCACACAATTCTCTTTGCAGTCCCATCAGCAATCACTTGATCCCAGTCAAGCTTCTGGAAAAGGTGATCAGCTTGAACAAAGTTTTGCCATTATTTCGGTTTAGATAATTGCAGATCTTCCTCTGTGAGCTATAAACCCTATCAATGCTAGCAGAAATTTGTCAGTAGACATACTTGTTTCAAGTTCCAGATGTATGGTTCGAAATATTGCACATGTAAATAAAACAATCCATGATTTACTTCCATTTTTCGAGAAGACTGGCCCAGCTAAATCCATCCCTGTTGCTTGAAAAATGGCTACCTCCTTGATTTGGTCCTCTGGGAGAGAAGCAAAGTTCACAGTAGCAGGCTTGATTAAACATTTTTTTTGCACTGAGCACATTGATGGATTACCTTTTGAACTGTTCTTCTACCTTTTAAATCCAATATTTTTCTCTTGAACATGCAGTCAAAGTCTAAATCCCACAGTGCATCAGTTCCTTGTGCTGATACATAATGATACTTGTAACAACTGGGGGATCTGAAGGGGAAATCTTCCATATCTTCTCTGAAAGTGGATCTGGCCTTCATTCTGAGCAACCCATTTTTATCAACCACACACAGTACATTTCTTAATCTTTCATCGTTATTTGAAGAAAACGAAGACTTGCACGATAAATAAGATTTTGATTTCTGCTTCCTCGAGTTCCTGATCGCTAAGGATGTTTGTTGAATTTGCAGAGTTCTTATTCTTACAGTTATTGCAAAATCTGATGATCCATAAAGTAGCTTTTTACAATTCCTCATATTAAGAAAATCTGCTTAAGAATTCTAGAATATTCTGGGACACCACTAAAGATGTAACAGATTATCTCCATTCTGTATTTACAACACTATTGTCTGGTGACAAATCAGAGATAGGCCATGTTTTCTCTTTGTCTTTTAACCAGGCAGGACCTTCTCACCACCTTGAAAAGACAAGTCAACTGGATTTAAATTTCCTGGCACATGATTCCACTGATTTAGTTCACTATTTAGTTCTTATTTCCTTCACTCTATCCATCACAAATGTTGTCCATTGTTCATCCAATGTAAAAAATTCATGGAATCTGACCAATAATATGCAGGTAGATTACCAAGTTTCTTTAAATCTTCACATATGGTCTTGGATAGACTCTCTCCAATACAGCAGCCTAAGAGTTCCAACCCTGATATAGAAATACCTTTCAGAGGAGTTACTCGTGATCTTGCTCCCACCAAGTTACAAGTAACTAACTAACTCTTTGGTCATTTGCAACCCTTAAGAAAATGCAAGTGACATATGCTTGTTGACTAGCATCACAAAAAACATTTAAGCTATTTTTTGCACTTTTATGCAATTGAAACCTTGGCACTTTTAGTTCTTCTAACATAGGTAACAGTTCTACCCATTTATCAAATTTATGAGCAATTTCTTCAGGCAGACTTTCCATCCCACAATTAGCCTTTATTTTCCAACTTTCTTGGAGCAATATCTTAGGAATTAATGTAATTGGAGCAGTAATGCCAATATGATCAAATATTCTGCAACATTTTGATAGAATATATCTTAGTTGTGCAGATTCATTTTTCTTATAACCACCCATATAAATTTTTAAGTGTCTCTTCTAATGGGTTCCACACAAAGCCAAGAATTTGTATATGTATTTTGTAAAATAGGGGAAGCATTTCGTGGTTCATTATAATCTTCCTTTAAAGCATCAAAAGAGCTGTGTTGCCAGCCATGCAAATCGAATTTATCAAGAGCCCATGATTTCTTTTGATTCTTTAATAAACTTTTAAGTTCAGACTTTGTCTCAACACAGTTGTTTACATACATTGATTTCTTTAGTAGAGCTGTTGACTAATAGTGGTCTGAAACTCTGTCTAGATGGTAATCTAATGTTGCACCCAAGAGAAATGGACTTGATTTAATGCCAAAGACAACAAGACAACATATGTAAATTTTGACATTATTTGGGTCTCCCTCTTTCCACCAAAGAAGTCTGATAATTCTTGTCATTCAGACCAGTTTGTAAAAAGGACTTATCAATATCAGCTACTACACCATATTTCCACAATTGAAATCAGTTTAAAATGGATGGATCTTGAAGTTTGAATTTTTCACTAGGCAGTCATTTAGAGATGGACTTCCTTTGATTTTTCCCCTCAGGGGGCTCACCTTCTTTAGGTGAGTACGGGTGTCACAATCCCGAGGTGCCCTAGTGATCTTTTCCTACGGGGTTTACTGTCTTTGGTAAACATGGGCTTCACGAACCCGGGGTACCCTAGCGATCCTTCTCTATTTTCGACCCTCTTTCTTGCCATTCAATTCATTCTTTCTTTCTCTTCCCATCTAGACCACAGATATTAAAACAAATGTTTGGCGCAGTATAGCCGAAATCGGCTCTTGCGCCAATAAACTCCAAAATCACTCACTCACTCCTTTGATTTTTGCAGAACCATTGAAGACTGGTCTCATCTTTGTAGTAGAGTACTCTTTTATGACAGGTTGATGAGGAAGATAGTGTGGCAGTTCAAATTATCTAGACTTTCAGTATTAATTTCTTCAATTGCACCTTTTTTTCTCCAGTCCTCAAAAACATTTTCATTATCATGAAGGATATTAAGTGCCTTGATTCTGTCCACTGAATTTTTCAATCTTTTCTGAGACAAACTTTTGTTTGTTTTCATGGAGGGTGATCTTTTAATCAAAGTAGTTTGATACGACATATCTTCCGTCTTTATCTTGTTTTATGGAATTCAAAAATCGTTCTTTAGTTTCATTTTCCAGTTCTGTTTGACTGTGTTTATCAGCATCATCCAATGTTCCGATAGTGTCCAGACTCCAAAGATCACTTCTATTGCTTACATGCAAAGATAAAACTGTCATTCTTTTCTTCATAAAAGTGAAAGTGCCAGTTTCATGCCAGTGAAAAGTTTTCCAGCAATGTTACCATCTATTAACAAATGCACTGAAGAGGAAGAATTCAGGGAGCAAGCTTCTTGGTCACTTAGGAATTCCCCTTTTCTTTAATCTCCTTTGTCTGAGATCCAACACTCATTCTTGTGATATCAGCACATATTTTTTCTTGATCAAATTGTCAAAAGTACAATACTAATCCTTTAGGAAGCTACTCACATATACTCTGTACAGATGGTGTTTCTGACTTTCAACACCACCAAAGAGATTGTAGATAATTTCTTCAGTTCCTGTAGGCTCACATTTCATTTTTGCAACCGCTTCTTTGCTTATGTATGATTTATGGCTATCTATATCTATTAAGGCTCTAACTGGAAGTTCAATGTTCTTTTCATGGAGAAATACCACCAAAGTTTGGAGAACAATGTTCACGCAACATGTTGGATTTACCAAATAACTATACTTTCCCTTGGATGTTTCTGTTTGACCAGATATTTTACTGGAACCAGACGACTCCAAATATTTTGTTCCAGGACACGTAACACTATGTCTTTGACAGGGAACAATTAATCTTGCTTCTGCACCACTTCACTTGAGGAACTGTTTTCAAACATCTGTAACATCTCTTTTTTGATAATATTTCTATTTTTCTGATAAAAATCTAAATTTAAAACAGATTTACAATTTTTACTTTCATGATTCTTTTCAGTGCAAAAACATAAGTTGTAATAGTAAAATTCTGATTTTCAGCAAAAGTCCAGCATTGGTAGATGTATGTCTTTTCAATGAGAGTCTTGGTATTGCAATTTTATTGAACAAAGAAACCTTTCATTGACAGAGTAATTCTTTTTTCTGCTTCTACTTCCTTTTTCCAAAACAGCATCAAATTTTCCAATCTTGATTTCTCCCTTCTTATCATTCAAGTTATTATTCCTCTGCCAAACTCTGAAGATTTCTTCTGATAAACAGGATTCTGCAAGAGGGAACAGCATTGCTGCATACTTTTCTGTTGTCATAACTGTTATGCAGAAGTGAGCGGTTCCTCAGCTGTTTATCTGATGTAGGTTCAGCATCTTCACTATCAGTCTCGAAATCACTTATGACTTCTTGGATTTGTGTTCTTTCTATAGGATTATCCTCAATTTTTATGAGCTGCTCTTCATACCTATCCTGATTTGTATCTTCTCTTATTCTGTCTTCTAGTTTCAATTCTCTACAGTAATCACACATGCCAGCTTTTTCTTGAAATATTACATCTCTAGATAAAATTATTGTGTTCTTTCTTTAGCCAGATTCTGTATCGTTCATCTCCATCATATCCCACAAGGTTCCCTTTGATAGCCTTCTTGTCCATTTCCCTTCTCTTCTGAGCTGGAACATGAGCAGCACAGCATGGAGATCCTTTTAACCACACGTGTTTTAACCAGGGTTTATTTTTGAGCCAAAGCTCATATGGACTTGCATTTTCTATTGATGACTTTCCTGTTCTGCTTAGTATATATATGGCAGAGTTAACTAATTCAGCGCAGATGGCTGCAGGGAAACTGACTTCAGGATTTGAGTATTTGAATGTTCTGGCTATTTCAGTAGTGGTTTGCATTTCTCATTCACTGGCTCCATTTTGTTCTGGGGTGCAAGGTGCTGTCAGCCTTTGAGTGATTCCATTTGAATGTAAAATTTCCCAAACATCTTTGTTATCAAATTCTCCACCATTATCACAAAGAAATTCTTTCACAGAATATCCCAATTTCCTTGTATGTACAAGCATGCGCTCTAACACCTTCTGAGTTCTTGTTTATTAGGTAACCATAGCGAAACTTTGTAAAGCTGTCTTTGAATACTACCAGATACCTTTTCTTCTGAAATGACTCATCAAATGGTTCACTAGCATCTGCTGATATCTGTTCACCAGGCTCAGAGGCTTTCTTCCTGGTGCCAAATAACCTGTATGCTTTGCCATAAATACATGGCTCATATAATTCTGTATCTAGCTTGATATGGATGCCTAGTTCCTTTTCAAGCATGTTTTGGATGTGACGTTTATCTTGGTGGCCCCACCTTTCATGGTACAACTGAAGCAAGGAGCTATCTGCTACAACAGTATGAACTTCTGTCATTTCTTTGGGCAATGTTGGTTCAATTTGCTTTGAATAAGGAACCATTTACACCGGAAGAACCATAAAGCACCACATCATCGTTTACTTTTAACCAGCACTCTGTAGGAGTCGACACAAATTCACTGTTTTGATTTCTGTCTTAAGCTTGACAGAGAATAAATTTCTATTAATCTTTGGAACATACCAAACATCTTTTAGAAACACTTCCTGGCATTTTCCATTAATAGTGGATTTTACTTTAGTTGGTCTTGGGAAAGGCACAATAAATGTTTCATTTCCAGCAGCTTTAATGCCACAAGGATTATTAAGTTTAATGAAATCAACAAAATATGTTGCAGTTTGTGACATGCCGAGTAGCTCCATCGTCAATCCAATATGATATAGGGCTAGTCTCTGATGTAGACTTCCTTAGATATAGACATCAATGCTATGTTAGCTGATACTGTATTTGATTGTGTATCACTCAATTTATTCTTTGATGGTCTTCCATCTGAAATCCACTTTCTGCAATCTTTTACCCAATGTCTTTTTCGTTTACAGTAATTGCAGATACCTTCTTTTCTTGACTTGGACTTATATTTCCCCTCTTGTCTGGGTCTTTCTGACTTTGTGGCTATTAGGGCTTCCGGGTTTTTTTTTTGCTACTGTCTTCCGCTTTAGTAAAAATTTCTTTCAAACATACACAGCTGCACTGTTACTTCTTCAAATGACTTCTTGTCGTCTCCAGCTAACAACATCCAACTGGATTTAAAGGTTTCAAATGGGCAAGGCAAAATATGTAACACTTCACAGACTAGCATCAAATCTGGCTATTTACTGTCCTCTCTAGCCTCAAGTCCATTATTCAATTCATTCCAAAGACTTCTTAGCTTTGCAATATGTGTAGAGATATCCTCTCCTGGAACCCAGCTGAATGCAAAAGACTACAAATTTTAAACAACTGATCTTTTGAAGTTGTTTCAAACTGCTGCTTCAATGATTCCCACGCATCAAAGGCTGTTTCCTTGTCCATAATCTTCTGATACACATCATCAGTGACAGTACTTGCCATCATTGATTTTGTATAACTATTTGCTTTTCTGTACAAATCGCAGCATTCTTTGTACTGTTTTCTTAAAAATTCTTGTGCATCAGAAACTATGGATTCTGGCCTTTTCAGCTTGCCATCTAAGACCTCAAACACTCCTTGTGGTATTTGAGTTGGTCTCGTACCTTCCGTTTCCACATCAGCCAATCTGTTTCTCTGGTCAAAGGCTTAATATGACGGCTGAAATCCATGCTTATTTCCTTTCTAGAAATTTAGATTTGTAGATTTCTTGAATAATTTGTATTGATATTTCTAAGGGCTAAACAACAACAGTCGTCTTCTGTTTCTTCCTCGATCTCTTCAAAATGGCGACGCGATCATGCTATCTTCCCTCGAAACTTTGCAGTGACTTGTTGTTCCCAAGAAATAGTTCTTTCTGTCTTTTCTATCATAAAAAAACTCATAGTCTTTGGTACTTCAAGTGTGGTTAAAGCTTGTGCTTGTACCCATGACCTGTTTAAGTATTATTATTTACGGAATACGAGAATTATCAGACGGAGGCGGATTAAGCAGGTGGCGGACCTGACGGCCGCCAGATGCCCCAAGCTTGAGGGATTTCCAGTAATAAATTCAATATACAACAAAAGGATCTTGAATCGATATGGCAACCTCGATGATTTACCCAGATTTGAGTCGTGTAGCTACGCTAGTGATCTTTCTTCCGTACACCTGTATTGTTGTAATCTATTAAATTTTCGCATGTGCTTTTTGAAGTGATAACTTCTTTAGGTGCGTTTTGCTGAAGAGTTAAGTCTGCTTAACTTGAATGTCCTTTCACGTTTGGGGATGTAATGTAACGCTCTTTCAGCTTTTTCGTCTTTCATCGGAAATCGTGTTTGGACAGGGTCGGTCAAGATTCAATAGTCCACGAGATACACACCCCTAAAAAGAAATAACGTGACCAAAGGTGGGGTGTTTTCCCCGGATTTTGAGAAATACTTGTGTGCTTATATAGTTAGTTTTTTGTTTCCCAAAAGATGAACAGTTGATACAAACTTTGAAAAAGACAATCCCTGGGGAATTTTAAAATAAATCACACGATATTTATGTAGAAGAGTATCAAGTTTTAATGTACATAGCAGGTTATTGCGTGCATAAGATAATTCGATTGCAAATATATATTTGTTGTAGATAAAAAAAAAATCAATTTCCATTCAGAAAATGTCGAAGCAACAAAATATTTGAGTCTTCTGGATAGAGGATGTTTAAAAATGCCCACAGATATTGTTATAAAAATCATTTCAATGCAACATTTTATTTTTAATGTGTTAATTTTGAAAAGATTCGAGTCAAAATATCTTAAAGTTGATTGCCAGTTATCTTGCTTTACAAGCATAGCAGAAGCATATCTGGAATTACATGAATTGTGGAATGTCTTACATTAGTTTCATTCATCTTCTGTAAACTGTAACACACCTGCATTTTTATATTTTAAAAAAAATTATTACATTTGGGAGTATATGCTTAAATAAATATTCAAAATAGCGCTGTAAAAAAAAGTTTAACGTCGAAAGATAATCGAAAACTGAAGAAATTTAAGGCCAATTAAATTAATGTTTGCTTTTTACATTTCCCTGTTTTATTTATTTAAACATTCAATTATCGATTCATATTTTATTCAATTTTCATGTACTTTCGTATAATTAATTTTTTTATACTATATAGAGAATGGATGTAGCATCAAATACTACAGAATCATTTGGGTTTAATCAGTCATGTATGGGAGAAATTTTTGCTGTGAAATGTAGAGCAGAAAGTAGACAAATAATTCTAAAGGTTGCCATTTATATTTCACTAAATCAAAGTGTAGAGAAAATTATCGAATTCATTCACAAAAATTTAGTTAACTACAGTGAAGCTGTATCTGCTCTTCTGAACAATTACCTATGACTAAGTGGGGATTTTAATGTAGATATTTCAAAAGACAAATAAAAAACGTTAGCTTATTTTTTAAAAATCAAAATTCAATTTTATGTCAAATGATCCAAGTGAAAGCACGACAAAGTATGGAACAACGCTTGACGGATTTGTGTTAGATATTTAAATAATTTTGAATCTATAAATATTTACAACCTATTTCCGCTACCATAAACCTATTGTTTCCTTCTTAGAATACAATTCACAAATATGATTGTATATTTTGCAAAAAATATTTCTTTATGAGTACGGACACATGAATAAATAATTTTATATGACAATACTAATACCCCCTTGTTTTTTATTCACTGAACTAAATCCTGAAATAACATTACAAAATTTGAAGTTTTCACTTCTATCATGTGGTCATAGGCACTCACATTTTTCCTCTTTTTTTTTGCACAAATTCTATTTCGAACAAACAAGTACTATTTAAGTCTAACAAGTTCGTTTTTAGCTTACGGCTGTGCTTATTCACTCTTGGATACATTTTACACTGATAGAAAAAAACATCCCAACACCAGGAAAATATTACTGTTGACTACTGAAACTTTGACAATGCATTTGTATAGGTAACATATTTAATTAAAGTTTCAAGATCACAGGTTAATACAATCGTGAGAAAAGCTATTTCAAATGTGAAATGATGATACATCAAAAACTGATGTAACAGCCAGAATTTTAGATGCAATCAAAGTATGAACAGCAAAAATAATTGATGATTTTACCAAAAATAAATCTAGACATAACAAACATATATTGCAAAATTGTAAGCTCTTTTATAAGGTTTTTAATTTTTTTGACTACAGTTAAAGATTTTCGTGAGACGTTGAGTTTTAATATTGGCTATACATTTTATTTTTATAATTTAAAGTCAGCGAATCTTTTCACTATTTTAATTTTTTGACTCTTAAGCCCATGGGCCGTAAACCGTTTACCACCAGGGGCCTCCAAATGGCTTAATCCTGCCTTTGATCACAGAATTAAATTACAACCTGCACACTAGTTGGTTAGAGCTAGAATGATTTTATATGAGAAAGAAAAACTATTAATACAAATGAGAGATACAGGCACCGTCTATTGGCATAACAACAAAACTATGTTAACATTCAGTATAGTCATTATCTTACACTATTAAAATTCGAAGGTAAACAAACGTATGTATCTATCTATCTATGTGCGTCTATCTTCTCACGAACAGCACCACGCAGAAAGTCGCGGAAGGTACCAAAAGATCGGGAATTTTCCGGGGAAGCCGTATTGCCTATTTATATTCCGATATTGTAATTAGTTAAAAAGATATTAATTAAAAACCTTAAAACGCCGAATTGTTTTACTCCTGCCGGTTGTTTACTTGGCGGAACTTCCCTTCCGTTTCGGCCGAGCGGTAATCTTACGTTTTCCACCATATTAAAATTGTCATCCGATTTTCGGTGTCGAAATTAGACAAAAAATAATTACAGAATCGGAAAGATAATTTATTTCGCCACGACACGGTGTAATTTTTTTTGTAAAATAACGATATTTTCTATTTTTTTCGAATTTTTTAAAATGGTGTTAAAACTGATGCGTTTTTATGAAAATTATTTCTAAATCGTTGGGTATGAATTACTTTTCGTGTTATTAAATCGATATTCTACACTAATTAACTTCAAGCCTTTCTCTTTTAGATCCATTCATTTAAAAAATAAAATTCCCAAAACTTTTTTTTTATAGAATTTTTAAAAAGTAGTCTTAATTTTTACTTCACATTGAATAACTTCGTCATTTATGAAGGTAATCTCACAAAACCTTTTTTCCGTGTGTACAGTAATATTATCCGTAACATATACGAAGATTGAAAAAATTGCTTCAAAATTACGGATCCCCTCAATTAAAAATTAAATTCAATTTGAACCGACCATTCATTATTATTGCCTATTTTCTGTTCTGTTACTAACCTGCGTGGCGTGATTGGCTAACGCGCCGCTTTCGCGAAGTATCTTAATTCTTTCTTATGTCTAGGTTCGAATCTAGCGAATTTCATTTTGTTCGTTTCTGCTTATTTTTCCCACGTAAATTAATTTTACTGATAAATACTTATTTTAACATGATCCTCTGTTATTTTAATGTACTTTTCTTTTTTTTTTTTTTTTTTTGCCTTAAAAAAGGTTTTTTTCTGATTTTTAATCATTCAAAGTATTTTCTATCTTTTTCAACAATTCCTAACAAGAAGCTTTCATTTCTGTTTATTTTTCCCACGTAATTTTTCAGTGCTGCCATTATTTAAGCAAACGGAATGTCACAATTAATTGCTAAATGAATATTTTTAATCAATTTTAATGTAAAAATATTAATAAGTTATAGTTTTGTATTTTATAAATATCGATGAATTTAAAAGAAAATGATTTTTAAAAAGTTCATTGATATTTAGAAACAGTGATTAAAAAAGTAAAATGCCGAAAACTATATGTCACAATTAATTGCTAAATGAGCATTTTTAATCAATTTTATTAAAAATAATTAATAAGTTAGTTTTTTATAATATAATTTTTTCCGCAGATACGTGTTTAAATAATTTTAACACAGAGTGGAATGAAAAACTATAAAATTAAAATTAAAAAAATTAAATGTTTTTATCAAATAGTATTCTTTTTTTTTTTAATGTTTTTTTTCAGTGAATGTTAGCATATAACTAGGTTTTCCCCCCAAAGTGGATTTTTAACACTTATATATGTTTAATTAAACATCTCCAAATGTTTCAAGAGCTATCTGTAGAATTTTTTTTATTAGTATTTATTGATAATGGATTTAAATTAATATATTTTTTTAAAATTAAAATGTATTCAATGCATTTCTGAGATTCATTTAAAATATTTATCAGTATCGATATTTTTGTTCTCTTTCATAAAACTTATAGTTTACTTTAAAATAATGCGTAATTGCATGAAACTCCCCCCCCCCCCCCGTGTCAAATATTTCATAAAATTCTCACAATTTTACTTCAAGAATTAAAATAGTAGTGAAATTTTGTAATTTGAAAAATTTATACTTTCTGTTCTTTTTTCAGCATACAACTATTTTTAAAAATGCTACAGTTTCGTTTCCGGGAAAAAACTAAAAAAATTTAATGTTTTTATCAGATAGTATTATTTTCTTTTTGAATGATTTTTTTCAGTGAATGTGTACTTATAACTAGGTTTTTTACATAGTGTTTTTCTTAGCAGTTACAAATGTTTAATCAAACATCCAAACGTTTCAAGAGCTATCTGTAGAATTTTTTTATTATTATATACTAATAATGTGGATTTAAATTAATATATTTTTTAAAATCAAATGAATATTTCTATTATTTCCTTATTAAATTAATTATTTGTTAATAAAAGGTATATCGCCTATTATTTTGGATAAAAATACGTTCTAGAGCCTGGAATAAATATTTGTCCTCAGTGCCAGCCTAGCGGTAGCTAGACCTTCTACTTCAGTTACACAGTATACCTAAGTAAATAAAGTGAGAATGATAGGTTCGCCTAAGCTAAAACTAGCTTCGGCGGTCAGGAGTGGTGGGGGAGGTGGAACATAGTTTCCGTAAACGGAAAACAGCTTTTGCGTTTCGTTCTTCAATCCGAAAAGGGGGTTTTCGTTACGTTTAACAGCATGGGGGGGGGGTGGAATTCTTAGAAATCAGGTAGTATCTTCGTTGCGCTATGAGGCAAACGGTACATGAGGTGAGGCTGGTTCATGAAGTTAGATTGAGAGCTAATCGTTGGGTTGTCATGATTGCAGAATGGAAAGTTGCAGAATGGAAAGTCGAGGAAACATTCGCTATTAGGGTGTGGATGGGTTCAACACAAAGTTCTTCGTGGAGAACAGATCTTGGGATGTACCTGTTTA
>BMAO01016833.1:0-97591 GCA_019973975.1 Trichonephila clavata
TTTTGGAGAATACATCTAATAAATTAACCCCTGTATAATAATCAATCTTTTGCCTCAATATGGCTTTACACGTTAGATATATAACTAATTGCCACTTAACCTCCTTAATACTTTAAGTATCAAACGTAATATGAAGGTGACTAATACATGAAATGTAGACAATCATCTTATCAATTAAGGTTTAATCCTTCAATTTCTTTATCAATATCAACTTCCTGTCTTTAATCTCTCACATGAACTTTCTAATCTTTTTTGGTATTATTTCCTTGTATCTCACTTGTCACTTTTAGTTAACTAACTTTCTAACTTTTTAATTCAGAACCTGAACTATATGTACTAAACTTAATTTGCATATCACGTATTCTTTTAGTAGAAGGTTGATATTTCAAAGATTTCTCAAGACTGTTAGTGAAAGGACGCGTATAGATCCGCCACAAGGGTTGCTGTGAGGCAGTATTACCACTGATTTCCAACCAATATGTTTGAGGAAGTATGATACAGGTTTCAGGCAATATGGAATAATTTACCTGCGTGTCTGTCATTCCATCCTTGATGGCTCGATGGCTAACCGTACTGGAGCCATTTTATATGCCAAAATATCTCTTTTAAACCCTACATACCTACAAGATTTTTTTCAAATTTAATCATTAAGCTTTTATTTAACTTACAATGTATGTATGTATGTAATTTGTTCGGGTGGAATCTTGCAACTCAATTTTGAAGTTGATATCTTCATCCTATTGAGCTCAAATTTTGCATACACGTTTAGTTTGGGTGATAATGCATGTTTTGACCATTTATATTCCGATATGCTATTAATTAAAAATATATTAATTAAAAACGTTAAACTAGTTTTGGGCGCCAACTTCATATGTCAGCATTGTTGTAATAATGTTATTGTTACAACAATGACAAAAGTTGGCGTCGAAAATCGGTTTTCAGCCAAACTGGAATTTCATTACGTTGCGCTAATGACTGTATTAATTAACTTTGTCTAAAAAATAATTACATTTCTACAACGTAAAAATAATCTAATTTCTGCAACGTATGCAATTTGTTTAGAAATTTCTATCTATTTTCTTCGATTTAAATTCAAAACAAAAAAAAGTAGAGCTATTTTTCAAGTAGATTGGTACAGTTCAGTTCAGGTTTTGTGGGATATAGAGCTACAAAGGCTATTATCCCCTAAGTAGATTGGTACATTGTATACCTTTCTCAACGCTGCAAAGTTAAACTGAGAGGGAGCATTGTAGAAATTCTTTAAAAAATTTTTCTAACTTTAGTCTATGAAACTCAGACAAAAATAATTACAGAATCGAAAAGATCATTTATTTCTTCCCCATAAGGTATAATGTTTCTTACGAAATAATAATATTTGTATTTCTTACGATTTTTTTTAAATAAATCAAAATCGATGCGTTTTAATGAAAATAATATCTAAATCGTTGCGCATGAATTTTTTTTGTTTAAATGAATTGACATTCCGTACTGAAACAGCTCATGCTTTGCTTTTTTAGAATTAGTCATTTAAAAAATAAAATGCCGAAAACTTTTTTTTTTTACGAATTTTCAAGAAATACTCAAAATTTTAATTAAACATTTAATAATTTCGTCATTTATGAAGAAAATCTCATGAAACTTTTTTTCATGTGTAGGACAATAAATATTACCCAAGATCTGTACGAAGATTGAAAAAATTGCTTAAAAATTATGGATTTAAAAAAAAACGTGTTTTTAGTCTAGTACTCTTTTTGCAAGAATTCATTTAGCTAACTGTTCGAAAATAACCGGCAAACACCTAGCATTGAATTAGATGAACATACTGAGAAACCTGTCGATTGATAACTAAAAAGTGAAAAATAAATTAAAAGTAAAAAAGCTTTTTTAAAACAAGCTTTTATTTAAACGCGCTAAAAAGAATAAAATAAATTTTTCTTTAAAACTTTTTTTACTATCAACTTTTTCCGTCATTACACAATTTATATGATATAAAAGCTTGTCGCGAGATTTACCTCTGCAGATAAACAAGTAAATTAAATAACTTGATCGGATTGATTTTAATTTTTAAAAATTTCAAACTAAGTAAATAAGAGTACTTTAATCTCGCGACGGGCTTTTATATCATATAAATTGTGTAATGACGGAAAAAAGTTGATAATAAAAAAAGTTTTGAAGAAAAATTTATTTTATTCTTTTTAGCGCGTTTAAATAAAAGCTTGTTTTAAAAAAGCTTTTTTACTTTTAATTTATGTTTTTCTTTTTAACCCATACTGTATACGTAAATTAAAAATGATTTTTATTGTTTTCTTTCTAGCGTTGCAATTTTAATGGCCACAATTTAATTGGAAATATCAAAGATTTTGAGGTTACACCCAATCTTCATCCCCCTTGGAGACTGAGTAGAGTTTGCGAATCCTCGATAAAATTTCAAAACCCGGTTTCCAGTTTTTCTATAAATGAAAAATCGGTTAACTAGTTTAAATGATTTTTTAATAAATTATATAAGTAAATAGAGAATTTCTTTAAATATACAATATATAATCTACCTTAAATATAGCAAAAATATAAACTGCACGAAGAATGATTTAAAATATACTACACCAAATTTAGTAATTAGAATTTTTTTTATTTAATATTTTTATAGTATAAAAAAACCAAACTTTTTATTATAAGAGTTTCATTATGTGAAAAGAATAGAAATATTGCATACAATGTATTCATTTTCTTTCTATTTTATTTGAATTCAAGTAAATTACAATATAAATACTCGTGGATAATTGTAAACAAATACAATTATTTTTTACTTAGGGAAAAACCATGTAATCGACCTTCAATTTTTTCAGAAATCCCGGGTATTATGAATCTCCACAGATGTGTTGTGCTTCAACTCCTTTGTAGGAAGAATTTTTTGTGACGTCAGAACAAGAACCTTTTACTAAACAAAAAAGCTACTGGACACAGTCTCGTTAAATTAACCAATCAACATTAATATTTCTAAATTTGATTACCCTAAACTAATAGAATCTGGATTGAGTTTGCAGATTATTCTCTGTCACCAGAGGACTATCGTTTCAGCTATCGAAGTCTTACCTGACTAATTTTCAAAAATTTGTGACGGATCTATGCGCGTCCTCTAACTAACTCCTTGGGGATTCCTTTAGGGCAAGAATTATTTCAACCAACTTTCACCGAAGATGAGAAAACGTAATTATGCAAATTAGGTTTAGTATATATATATTCTGTATTCGCGAGTCTTCGGGAGTTAATGAAGTGAGAATCGAAGATTGGTAAAGCGAGAATTGAAGTTTAGAGAAGTGAGGATAGCTCGGATGTGAAGTGAATTAATGAGAAGCGAGCAATCCGTCCGTAGTACGTAAACAGTGTAGGACGTGTGAAGTTAATCTCTAAGAAGTGATCAAGCCAACTATTAGTGTTCAAGGCCTCGTCTAAAGGATACGGAATTGCAAGAGTTCAGGTACTGTGCTCATAATTTAAGTAGAAAAAGAGTTAAATTGTTAAAGAGCATCCGAAGTAAAAGGAGCTTTATTAGTTATCGTAGGAATATATTTAAATGAAGTATATATTTAAATGATAGTATATTATTATAGTATTCTGCCTTGTCTCACCTCAGTCTTTCTTCTAAGTGTTGATCAAATTTATCTTAATTGGATTAGTATTGTGCCCGTGTTGAATATTGTGACAAATAAACAATTTTAGTGAATCATGTCATCTGATCAATTAGTTCCTCCCACACATCTAGCCGGGTTAGAGGGAAGAAGGAATAATACTTCCTTACAAATTGGTACATAAAAAGTATTAACAAACTTTATTCAAAATTAAGAAATCCATCTCCATCAGTTCTTCGTCCTTCTGGCATGTATTAAAAACTTTATCATCAAATTACATAATAGAAAACTCTTCCTCTGTAAAACCAATTCAGTGTCTTCAAATACAGAAACATTTTGTATATGTCGTGGCCCGAAATTTACGGGTGTAAGAGGGTTCGAGGAAGAAGTAAACATGATGATAAACATATCTACTTTCATTCTATCTTTAACACTTTATGAAAATACACTATAACGTCGTTTATCCGAACGTTTATTATCCGGAGCGTCAAATATCCGAACCAAAGTCGTCAACAGTTGTTTCGCATGAGGACAAAAGTGATGGGATAAGCCAAGGTGAGGGATATTTGGGGAATTACAGTTGTGTGATTTGGTTAACATCTGCGTGGATTATTAAGCCAATTTGTTTCCAAGTTGCGGGGTGTGTGTGTGTATATGTGCTCTTTTGTTGAGTTTTGTTGATGTAGGAACCTGGATTGCATGCGATGCAGAAGACTGTGGATTTCAAATGTTAAATGATGACGAGATTGTGACTTCCGTGCAAGAAGAATCCGACTCTGTCACCGATAAAACGGATGAAGACGAAAACAACAACAACAAAAGTAGCAAATCCTGACGCGTTTTCTGTGTTAGAGACAGTTATGGAGTGGTACGAATAAAATCAGAGTGCTGTCCTACTCAACTACTGCTACTGAAGAGAATCAGAGACCTTGCAGTGGAAAAACGAAGGTGTACATTGGTACAGCGAAAAATAAGTGATTATTTTCCACAATCATGGTAAAATTACGACATTTTCCCCTTTTTTTGCTATTTTTTCAAGCACATTTCCCGCATGTGATGATTTTCACAATTCGTATAGTGTCCAGTATCATATACTGCATGGATCGCATTCGGTTTTCGGTTATCCGAACAATCGCGTATCCGAATGGTGTCCGATACCAATTGATTCGGATAAACGACGCTCTACTCTATACAATTATATAGCTTAACTCTGACAACAATCTGAAACTCTAACACTTAATCTGATGTACAGGATTACTGAATATCACTTATCTTCAGTCGGAGCTAATTGTGACGATTCTTCTAGAACCCCGATAGCTCGGTCAGCTCCAATGTTATTAACTTCCACAACTCCTAGACAATTCTACTACGAATATTAATCTCAGGACGGACTACTTCCCAGTCACAGTTTACCTCTTCTTATTTTTAGATCTCACGCTTAATTATCAATGATATCATACTCAACATCAGGGTTTAAATATTAGTTACATTTGCACAAAATCAAGTTGTCTCTACGTAAAGTGGTTCTTAAACTAAAACCTCAGTTAAAAACAGGTTTCCTAAGAGGGTTAGTAGAACCCAACTAGTACCCGTTTCTTTCCGACTTTTCCCTTGAAACAAGAGCTTTTTTTATAAATAATACTAGCTGACCCGGCCCGGCATTGCACGGGCTTTTACCGAGAGTATAACTTAATCCCCATGTTAATTTCCTCCTTTATTTATGACGCCAGCACTTCTACGTGGGTGTGACACGTACGATGTGAGTGCATGGCCCGTGAGTGCGTATCATGGCTTTCTGGTTTAACATTTTCCCTTCTCTTGACAACATCAGCACTTCCAATATTATTTTTAGAAATTACTTTGACTTCTTAGTTTCTCCTCTCCGCTTACCCCGGGGTTGCACGGGCTTTTACCGAGTGAATAACTTCATCCCCATGGGAATTTCCTGTTTCCCTTAGTACGATAGCACTTATGTGTGTGTGTGTATGCGCGCGATGTGAGTGATTTCTTTAACTATGTCATAAAAACTCCCTGTTTCGAAATTTGTTCTTAAGTTGGTGTGGTAATTAGGAGAGATGGGTGAAAGGGCTCAGGTGTCGTCCTCATCACTTGACCGTGGCTTAAAATTTCGAAGTCCTTCACCAAAACTCTCGAGTAGGTGAACAGTGCGAATTTATAAATCACCCGCTCACTTTCCAATTCTTTCGTTGCAGTTTTTTAGTCCTCGGAAACGAAAATGTAGCCTTTTTAAAAATAGTTGTATGTTGAAAAAAGGCAGAAAAGTAGAAATTTTACAAATTACAAAATTCCACTACTATTTTAAATCTTGAAGTAAAATTGTGAAGATTTTTTGAAATGTTCGACACATGGGAATAAAGTTTCATGCAATTATCTTTTTTAAAGAAGAAATCATTAAACGATTGATTTAAGTATTTTGAGTGTTTTATTAAGGGGGTCCGGCACTTTCTATAGGAGCCTATGTTAAAATTGCGTAAGTTTATGTACCTTTTTCTCAGAAACTACTTGTACCTCATAGATGAAATTTTGACAGTAGGTTATATGTACTATCAATAAAACTTTAGTGAAACGTTTTGTCTTTTTACTAAAAATTGAAATATTGAATTGTAATTGTATGAATTTTTTAAAAAATGTCCAATTCCCCCCCCCTAAAATTTAGTTTAAAAAGGCGTTATCTAAAAAATTTGCTAGGTATTTCTTATCCCCTCCATGTAAATGTGTAAACATGTTGAAAATATACTTACTGAAAATTTGAGGAACCTACATTAATTAGTTTCTGAGAAAAAGGTACAAAAAAGGAAAAATATTGCATTTTGAGAAAACAAGCTTTAAAGTAAAAATTTGTAATTTTTGACGATTTATCTTTTTTAATACTTTCCAGAAAAATATGAAGCATTTTCTTTGCCTTTTGCTTCTACAAAAGACTCTTCTAATTTTCTTTTTTTTTTTTCATTATTTTTAGCAATCTAGCCTTTTTTTTTGTATCTCAAGATGCTTTCGTAGGGCTACACGAATCCTACGTGCATCTAATTTTTTAAAGCATGACACACAATTAAAACCTGGTTCAGTACCACAATGTTTTAAAACGATTGATTTGGCTACATGGCTCATATTGAATTGTGCAATTCCAATTTTTACTCCTAATTTTAGAGTTTTTAACTCCACAATCGTAGATTTTGGAATGACTGACCATATGGTATTATTAACTGACTCATTGGGGTTTTGATTCTTTCCATGTAGACATTTTTTTAATAACCTAGGGTCAGCTATATCTCTAAAAATTGGCTTAATTCCATTCATGAGGGAAGATGGCACATGGGCATGTTTTTTTGTCATAATGCTTTTCGTTAAATTCAGCTTTTGCTTTCTGAAACTTGCACCATGAATTTGTACCCGAGGGACACAATCCATGGTGAGGGCTCTCATTTGTAGACAAAAGATGGAAATAAACAGCCCAAACAGCAGTTTTCATGTTGTGTAAATCATTGATATTGTTTCTAATGGTCATACCATAATACCTCTGAATTTTGGAAATTAAATGTCATCCACTTAGGCTTTTTCCATCACTTAATTTTCCTCCTCTGTTTTTTCTTTTGAGATTCAAAAGACGGGGTACCCATACGCTTTTGAATATGTCCAACGCTCTCTAATTTTTCTACTTGAGTGTCATAAGGATTCAGGGCAAGTATTGATGAAAAACCTCTTGAATCTCCATCGCCCATATATTTTGTGTAACGAATGCCATAATGAGCTTCAGATCTTTCAAATATCGCAATTACGGCTTTCACTTCCATGTTCCACTATAGTTGGCAATACATGATGGTTCATGAACAGAATTAAATGCAGTTTTGCACCGACAATGTTTCGAAAACACTTCAAAGTCAATACCTTTTCCAGTATCAACACTCGTAGCTGTAACAATACCATTGAGGGACTGGTATCCTCTTTTCTGCCATGAACCATCTAAGGCAACAGCAATGTCTCGTCTACCTTCTATTCGTGTTGCCTCCTCAACAGAATTTCTCATTGATTTTTCACAGGTAAATTTAGAAGAGTGGAACAACAATTCTGTATAAGTACGGAATTTTTCAGGTGGAGATGGCAAGTTTATAAGTCCACAGAATGTTTCTGCAGTTGAACGACCTCTTCCAATAGATCTGAAAGCAAATACCAATCTGATATTTGAGTGGATAAGTTTATTTTTATTTTTCAATTTAGTTGACGTATGGAAACCATGTTTTTTTGTGCAAAAACTACAACAAAGTTCCATATAATACACAATTACACAATTCGAACTCTTTTAGAAGCCTCCAATGAAATGGAATGGCCACAGTTTATACAAACAGCAAAGTTCAATAAAGCTGTATTCAATAAATTTAATTCTATTAAAACATTTTTTTTATTACTTCCTTCCATATCTTCATGTAAACTGTTGTTTGAAATAAGTTTTCGTGTTGAAGCACTTTGAATAACAGTTTCTGTGCTGATGAGATAGCTGGAACATTTTGAGCAATCATTTTTTAAACGCCCACATTTTTGAGTTATTTAAATATTTGTTTAGATCTCCCCATAATTTTGTCGTTAATAAAATACTGATAAATAATTTTATGTAAAACGTGGATTAAACAGAAAAAAATCTGGATAAATAAATTAGAATTCACAATTAGCAAGTTCAAGCAAAAATAATCCCATTTTACAACAAACCAAATGGAAAAAAAAGTAACTGTGCTGAGTTGTCTTTTCCTTTCTTCAAAGAAAAATCGCTTTATTTATGTGTAAAAAAAATGTTATACTAATTGTGGACAAAACAAATCGCGCTGTTATCGAAAAATTAAGCATGATGAAAGATAGGTGCTCCTCGAGGTGCACCTGTCACGCGTCAAAGAAAGTGGCTTTCTTTTAAAAAATAAATAAAAATACTTCTAATTATTGTATTTCCATATATCATATATCATTTTAAGAAGAAATGTTTGATCTTTTCAAAAATATAAAAAAGGCAAAATCGATCATTTTTCAAAAATTCATGTGCTCCTTAAAATTTGTTCAAAAAAGTGTTTGGCTTCTTATTTTTTAAATCACTGATTTGATACAGATAAATATTTTGAATGAATGTCAGAAATGTATTGAATTTATTCTTTAATCTTAATCTGACATCTATAATAATTTAATTTTGAAAATTATATGAAGAGAAAATGATGAAAATTGAAGCAAAAATAACTTTTTCACTCGCATTTTTTTTACTCGCCAAATTTGCTGATTTTCGCATGTTTGAGTCAGAACTTTTTGTGTAACCCTTGAGTTAGATGTGAAGTTTCAGGTGAAACAGTTGAAAGCTATTTGGCGCGAAACCATTTTTCGACGCCAAAGCTTTGGCAAACTGTAAAATTCGCGTATTTTTTATTAAAGTTTATATTTTTAGGGCTTAATTTTTAAGTTAATGCTTTCAAACTTCCCACATTAATTTCGACAACGAAGGACTTTTATATAAAAAATGTACAAAAAATACTGTTTAGATTATTTCTTGCAAATTGGTTATTTTACGAAAATCACAAAAAATTTTTAAAATCCGTAATTTTTAAGCAATTTTTTCAATCCTTTCACAGAAGTTTGATAACACTTATCTACAAGAGCAACAAAAGTTTCGTATGATAATTTTCATAAATAACGAAGTTATTCAATGTTAAGTTAAAAACTTCGAGAATTTTTCGAAAAATCTTTAAAAAAGGTTTTGGGCATTTTATTTTTTAAATGACTGGTTCTAAAAGAAAAAGGCTTGAAGTTATTTAGTGTAGAATATCGTTTTCATAAAACGAAAATAAATTCTTACGCAATGATTTCAAAAAAATTTTCATAAAAATGCATCAATTTTAACTATTTTTTTTAAAAATTTCAAAAAATAGAAAATATTATTATTTTGCAAAAAATTTATACTGTGTCGTGGCGAAAGAAATTATCTTTCCGATTCTGTAATTATTTTTTGTGTGATTTAAAAAACAAAAATCGGATGGCTGTTTAAATAAACGTCGAGAATACCGAAAAATTTCACCCTCTGTTCATTCACGACGCTAGGCGGGAAAAATAACGCGCAGGGTTTAGACAATTAAGCATTTTAAATTTTTTAATTATTTTCTTTTTAACTAATTACAATATCGGAATGAAAAATAGTTTACGTCCTATTCTCAGACCTACTGAATATACGCACAAAATTTCATAAGAATCGGCCACACCGTTTCGGAGGAGTTTGGTTACAAACACTGTGACACGAGAATTTTATATATTAGATAAAAAGACAGAAAAAGTGAATTAAATTTACGAAGTCAGTTGGCAATGGTTCTCCTGTTACTTAGAAGTGCGACGTTTATAAGTAATTAATCAATAATCCATTTGAACATTTTGAATAGTGAGTGAACCCCAAGAAAATTAACGAGTTCATTAATTATTTTTTCTTGATGCTTAGGCAGCTTTACGCATTAAAGAGCGTATTTCAACTTTACCCACTTGCTGCTCTGTCAACTGAATTGCATCGTAAAATTTAATGAGCCCTTTAAGTGATTTATAATCATTGTTCAAACACAGATAACAGATTAGAGCGTATATCAGCAGCTGGTTTATTTAAAGGATTTTAGATTAATCCATATTTTTAAAATGATTATTAAATTTTCTTGAAGATAGAATAATTATTTGTGTTAGAAGTAATTTTGTGATTTACGATTTTAATAATAAATTTTAATCGTCAGTGTAGAGGACTCATTGTGCTAGAAGTTATTTATCTTCAAGTTGTTGGTTGATTTGTTTTTTTAAGTACAAATATTCAATGGGGCCATCTGGGTAGCGTAATTCGTTTGTAGCTAGTCTCTTACGCCCAAGTATACAGGTTCGACCCCGGCACAAGTGGGTCGGTGATGAAGAAAAGCGAGAGTCATATGTCATAATATTATATGGTACATAGAAGATCACTAGAGTTCCTGTTTGTCTTGAGTGGTCTCGGCAAAATTAAATTCATGGTACCATTTCACATGATCAGAGTTTAAATACTTCTCTCTGGGGAGGAAACTGCGTGACAAAATTACAAAGCGGCAGTTAGTTTACTTATACAGGGCCACACTGAAAAGAGATACCAGCTCTCGAGGAATGTACTAAGTCTCTAATGGTAAAGTACCAACCCGCAGACCCATTTGGAAAAAAAATATTAAATGATTCCCCACACTACAAAAATCATCTGTGAATTTTCCTTGTTTCTTCATAGTAACGATATAATTATTTATTTTTTATTTTCATTTTATTGTGTAAGAAACAACAAAAAAATAATGTTTTCTGTAATTTAAGTATGATTATAAAATGTATTTTATATATAGAAGCGTATAATTTTGATATTTTTTTCGAAAAAAAATATAAAGTGAATATATTTATTATTATCAAAAAAAACTTTCAAAAATTTCTCCCACTCACGACGAATTAAAGGAAATTTTTCTAAGATCCAAAAAGATTCTTTGTACCTGTATATAATCGGTATTTTTGTAGAAATTTGTCCTTTTTCGTTTAGAAATAACTTTTTTTAAAAAAAAAAAAAAAAATTCAAAATACTGTTGGTCAGCTTAGATAAATTTCAAACGGAAACTGGTAACACATAGATTCCTGTCATTAAAAAGTTAGCTTTATGAATTCTTTATTGATAAGTCCTTAGTTTAATGAGTTCGGACTCTTTGGAGAATCACGTAATCTCTCTCTATATAAAAAAAAGCTTTTCACGATGCTGTAATAAATGTACTCATACATAAGGTATAGTTTTTAAAAATGGGTCGAAAAAGTTAAATTTAACTGAAAAGGATTGCCAAGAACAATTTGCCTAGGAGTCTCACCCTATCTTCTAGGGCTTTCTCGAAAAACCTGCTTTCGTCAAAGATCGTGATGTTTGAGACTTCTCCAGTATTTTACAGAAGCATCCATATGATCAGGAAGACGTCAAAAATGGTCACCGTGTCGATAAATTAGGCTGTCAAAATGATGCCAACTTGGATGTATCGCCAATATTTCACCAAGTTTCCAATGAAACGCCATTGTAATATAATGGACGGCATTGCCTGCAAATGTAACAATTATCATAAAAAATAATTGTTTAGTACGATTTTTCATTTCTCAAGTATTTATAACCTATTCTTAGCTGAGAAATGTTTAACTTGCCTCACTTTCTACATTTTACGCATGGTTTTACTTAGGGACGTACTGACCAGGCGATTCGATTGCTATGTAACCAAGTAGATATTGTAATTTAATATACACACATAAGACACTACTCTAAATAAATATTCCATTGTAACGTAATTCTATGTCCTGGCTACTAACCAATGATTATAGCTATATATATATATATATATATGTAATAATCTCCATTAATTAATCTTAATAACTTTTAATTAACTTTGGTCCATCCCTTCAGGACCAACATTTTACTGATAAGTTAGCCAGCCGCCTAACGAGAGTATTTTCAACTACATCTATCCACCCACTCAGATCATGTGATTTGAGCTGCCTATATATACACCGAGATTCCTGGAGACCCTCTCTCTTTCTCTTCTGTTTTTGTCTGCTTCAACATGTAGCCGGCTGCAGCTCATTGTACATTCGCTTTGTTTGTTCTGTATTGTCCATTTCATGCTTTATGTTTAATATGTGTTCAAAATGTGAAATGAAAGAGATTTGAATAATCACGGGACTGCCTCGTCAATTCCAGCCAAATAAACCATCAACAACAATTATCTAATTAAGAAATCCCTTACACTCGCCAAATTGCTATACTCAAAATTATTTCATATACATATCCAAGGTGTCCCAAAAAAACAAGACTGGTCCAATAAATCATTGTACTTACAGAACCAGTTCTCCATGACAATATCACCTTCAAAGCAGTTCCCTTCAGCATTCGGGCTGTCATTGCTGGTAAAACTTCTGAAGCGAAATTTAGGATATTTTCCATTTTTGCCTGAAACTCTTCAACTGAGCTAAAATGGGTTCACTTTCAGCAAGATTTAACTGTAGGAAATTAAAAAAATATCTCATGGGACTAAATCAAGTGAATAAGAAGGATACTCCATCATAGTAATGTTTGCTGGCCGGAAACTGCTTGGCATATAAGGCCATGTGAGCAGATGCAATGTATTGGTGCAACAGCGAGCCTTCACTCCCCAATTCTGGTCCCACCTCCTAATTTTTTCACGAAGTCTCTTCAGTACTTCAAAGTAGTATTGTTGATTAACAGTTTGACTACTGATGTGAAAGAAACCTCACTCATATCATGACTTCCGGCAATGTTTTTGTCTGCATTTGCTGACCTAAGTCGCCCAGCACGTTCATAATCTTCCACAATGTCACTTTCCCCTGAACACCGCTTATGCCATTCAAACACATGGACACTACGCAAAGTTCCATCTTCATAAGACTGGGTTAATATATTAGTGTTTTTTTCGTGGCTTATTTCTTATGTTTCCCAGAAACTTGATGTTGAACTTGACATGTTTCGACAGAATGCATTTGCACGTGTTCACTCAATGACGTAGTTGAAAGAAATCAATCAACTGACGTGATTGATTTTGGTCAAAACTGCCCACACAGATAGATGAGGTGCGTGGGATAACGTCACCAAAATAGTTGTTGGCAACTCTACTCTTTTTTCAAGCAACACATTTAGTCTCGTTTTTTGTGTCACACCTTGTTTGATATATAAAAAGGGTATCCTCAAATGATATGTACAAACTTGGAAGGGGAGGCAGAAAATATCGTGTAGAGACATAAATACATAAGAATGCACGGGCGGAAAGCAATAAGTGGCGCTGTACGCGAGCTCGCAAGGTCTGAACGTATGATTTTCTCATTTCAGACAAGAATCGAGTGTAATGAACATTAAGCGTTATATGATCTAAGTTAGCGGCTATCCTCTTCATCTACGGCCTTACCAACGGGAATGGACGTGCTGCTTTTCAGTTGTATGGGGAAAGATATCCAATGAGGTGGCAACTGAATCATCAAACGTTCGCACAGGGGCATCAGAATCTAGAGGAACATAAAGCATTTAGATCCACGATTGAGGGCACTGAGCGACCGCGAACAGCACGAACATCCATATTTGAAGATGGTGTGTTGGATGCTTGGACCAAAATCGAGGAAACCCGGTGCTTTCCGTATTAACCGTAAGATCTCAAACAAGTGTCCATCGTGGACTGTAGGGCAAAGCCTTACATCCATTTCATGTACAGAGAGTGCAGGTACTACAGCCAGATGATCACCCATGATTTGTTACGTTTACACAGTGGCTTGTTAACCAAAGTGTGGTAGACATGCATTTTGTCACTTTCGTGTTGTTCTGTGAAGAAGCGAACTTTTCACGTGAAGGGGTGTTCAATAAACACTACACGCACATGAGTGCCTTAAGCAACCTAAACAGCACCGACCATGTGCCGTACAACAATGCTTCATTGTTAATTTGTGGGCGCGTATCGAGGGGTGTCAGGTTTACTTACCCTTACATCTTACTGCCTCAAATGGACTCTGACAAGTATCTCGTTTTTCTACAGCTGGTACTTCGGGATTTGTTTACCGATGTCCCCGCAACTATTCGGCGCCACATGTGGTTTCAACAGGACGAGGCACGATCTCATTATAAAAGGTATGTATGTGACCATTTGAATCGTACACTTCAAATAGGTGAATCGAGCGTGGTGGTTCTGTCTCTTGGCCTCCCAGATTCCCGATTTGTGTATTCTGTATTTTTTCTCTGGGATGCCATGACGAACTTTGTGTACAACACACCCGTCACTTCAGAAATGGACCTGGTGGCACGAACACCCATTGCTGTTCCTACGATCCTCAAAATGCCAGATTTTTTCGAACATGTTCGCCATTCCATGTCAAGTCGCGGTCATGCGTGCATGTATGCTGATGGACGCAATTTCAAGCACCTCCTGGGATATTTTTATGTCAGAATTTGTATATATTATTGGATTGTTTTGTATAATAAAGCGTTTTACACTACGTTCTGCGTTGAAACACCATACTGTCTTTGTATCTCTGTATATCCTGCCTATGCTTTCCTATGTATAATTATGGCTATTTTACCTCCCCTCAGAGTGTGTACTCGGCATTCGGGGACACCCTGTATATTTATATATATATATATATAGTAACATAAAATGAAAGCAATACATGGCATAATAAAATTGAAAATACAAAATTATATCACTAACAAAGCTAGAAGATTTAAACCAGATTTATAGAAACACAACTTTAAAAATGATGGAAAAGTCTATTGTAGAAAAATTAACTAAGCGTATGTATAACATGGAACAGAATTAGAACTTTAAAATGTAAGAAGCCAAAAGAGTCAATAGACTAAAATGAAGAACTGTTATGATTTCTAAAGCTGTTGTTGAATTAGGACCAGTAAAATTAGGGTTAAATATATTTTATGGATCCAACCTTCCCCTGTCCAGAAGAAATTTTATACATTACAGGAAAACATACCCATATTGAAAAGTTAGGCCTAAAACGTACCACGTATAATTTGCAACCAAAAGGAAAAAAATAAAATAAAAATAATAGAAAATATGAAAGGAAATGTATCCTAACAAAATACAAACAAAAATAATTTTGAAAAGGAATAATGAAGCAAAAACTTACATGAAAAAAATGCAAATAACCGGAGAGAGGAAATATAATATATATATATATATATATATAAGAATGCAAATAACCGTAGAGCGGGAAAAAACTGTACGTACGAGAACAATACGCTAAATGATCGTTAAAATGACATGTTAAGTTGGTAAAACCAGATGCAAAAATTAGTGGCGCCACCTGGATAGTTTTTTTTGTAATTAAACAAAGCAAGAAAAAACAAATTGAAAATAATAAAAAACATAAGGAGAAAAAAAAAAAATAATCTTAAAATTTGAAAAGGAGAATTATACAGATAATTTAGAAATATATTTAAAAATGAAGTTACTTGGATAGTTGTATTTCAAGCAATTATTGCGGAATAGCTTAACATTATTTTGCTTAACATCATTATCTCTGACTAAATCGTTATTTCTTTTTATAAAATTTAAGATGATATTTCTAAAAATAGATAGAGAGATGTAGGTTACTTTCCCAAAAAGGCATTATAATAATGTTAAAATCAAAAGAGTCTCTTTTATCAAAAATATTACTAATTAGTATATTATTCTTAACAATTAATTGTAGGTCTAAAAAGTTTGCAAAGTCATTATTATAATTAGTTTTTAATAATTTCAAATATTGGGGATAATATTTAAAATTAGGAACAAAATTTACTATATTACTAAAGATGATTAAGTCATGTATGTATCTAAAAAAGTAACAAGAATCGAAACTAATGTTATCATATTCATAAAAGTGCAGATAAATATTGGCTAAACAGTTACTCGCAGGTCCTCCTTGTGGAAGACCTTTAATTTGCTGATAATAAGAGTTATTGTGAAAATTATAATGTTCATATAGTACTAGATGAATAATTGAAAGACATTTATCATACTTAATAGTTTATTCAAAGAATATTTGTTATAGGCTATTTTGAGAATTTTAATCATGTCCCCATATATATATATATATATATATATATATATACTCTCATGTCCATAAATTAAGGATAATGAAGTTCAGGTAAAGAAAGAGACAGAAGCAAAACAAATTTGACTTATTTGTAAAGTCTATTTATTAAAAAAAAAGTAAATAGCTAAAAAGATGCTATATGTTTGACATAATTAATAAAAATTGCGATTTTTACTCCCTGGAGCAAATTTCAAAAAAGAACCTATTTAGAAAAAACATTATAACATGTTTAGTATGATAGTTAATACGGAGTATGTCTCCTGGACGATGGAATACAGGCCTTACAACGCCTACGCATGCTGAGTATCAAATTATCAATCTGATCTTGGGGAATATTACACCACTCATCAAGCAATGCCCTCCGAAGTTCCGGTAGACAGGTGGGAGGGGGTTGACGGGCTGCAAATCGTCGGCCAAGCATATCCCATACTTGCTCTATTGGATTTAAGTCCAGTGAGTATGCTGGCCAATCCATACGGGTGATATTCTCCGATTGAAGACATTCGCCTACAATGTTTGCACGGTGAGGACGGGCGTTGTCATAAATAAACAGAAATTCAGTCCCCATGGCACCCCGAAACAAACGTACATGTTGTTTCACAATGACATCCCGATAGATGTGGCCTGTCATAGTTAGACTCTGAACATGCAGGTCAGTTCTGGAACCAATAATAATTCCTCCCCAAACGAGTCATCCGGCACCACCGTAAGGGTGTCGTTTAATGGTGTTCTCTTGGTGGTAACGGGTACCTGGCGCTCTCCATATGAAAGTCCGGCGAGAATCAGACTGCAAACTAAACCTGGACTAGTCGGAAAACATCACACAAGACCACTGTTGCGGTGTTCACAATGCATGCTCTCTACTCCAGGTTAATCGCAGGCGACAGTGAGTTGCGGTAAGAGGAACACATCTGACAGGCCTACGAGCATATAGACCAATGTGCCTTAAGCATCTGTACAGGGTCTACCTTGAAACTGTCGTACCGGTAGCTGAAGAGAGCTTAAGAGATAGGTCTGATGCTGTGCTCCGTCTTTTTCTTTTGGCAGTAACTGCCAAATACTGGTCCTCATTCGGCGTTGTAACTCGGGGGCGACCTGTGCTGTAACATCTACTCACATTACCATCATCTGGGAATCGTTGGGGGCACTCTGGGCGATTCCAAGTTCCTCGGATACTTCCCGCTGGTACGTTCACATTCCTGTCGTTCGATAATTCTACCACGTAAAAAATTATCCAAATGCCTCCTTTGTGCCATAACTATGCGGTTATTGCACTGAAAGGATTTTATAGCGCTTGTGAACAATTTTATTTCTTTGCCACCATTCCTTATATACCCCTCTCTTACACTCTCGTCATTGTGAAGTACTATCCGCGCCATCTGGTGGTATCCTGTAATTTGCATATTCTTCAAGATGTGTGTGATAATTCTACAGGTGAAATTTTTATTTTAGAGTTCAATTTCTGTGTGATTCTGAATTATCCTTAATTTATGGACATGAGAGTATATATATATATATAGTGGTATTTCTCATCAATATGGCGTGAATCAGAGACAAAAAGGCCAGGAGATAAAAATGAATAATTTATGAATCTAACGTAAGATGATTGTTCAATGAAAATATAATTCGCAGTGTTTTCATGTGTAAAACATTTTATATGACGGGAAAGGAAAAAAAATCTACGAAGACTTAAAAATAGAGTGGAAACAAGCGGCTGTCACCAAGAGTTTAATTTTAGAAATATAATTCTGTTACTAGATCACTTTTTTTTCCTAATATAAATTCGAGAGAATTTTTTACCTGGACTAGACAACCTGTGACATTTTTTCAAGATAAAAAAAAAATCTATTTTTTTTTTGTTTTTTTCTCCGTTACGAAAGTTTTTTTTTTGTGTGTGTCTTTTTGTCTGGTTGAACAGGGGGAGGGAAACACAGAATCTTTTGGGGAAAAACAATAACTTAAAAAAAGAGACTCAATGTGGATTTTTTTCACCTTTTAATAAATAGAACAAAAAATAAAACGATATATTCCTTGAGATTGAGTTATCGTTTGCAGTTTATTATGAAAAAATAATTTCTGTTTCGTTATTTTTTTCTATTTTAGATACCAGGACTTTGATGAAAAAAATATTAATTAACATTGATAATTGAATTGAATAATAGGGAGTTAATTTTTTGTATTTTTCTTCAATCTTCAATTTTTTTAACGGCTTTATATTATTAATTTACTTTCGTATTTTTATTAACAGAGTAGAAAATTTCTAGTATTTCTTTTTTCAAAAATGTAGTTTTAATCTTAATATTTTATGATAAATTTTTAAAAACAAAAAATTTGTTGATGCTGGTATTTTTTGGAAAAATTTCGTTCAACTTACTTGAATTCAAATGATAAAAAGTTTAAGTCAGTTATTCCATTCACAATTATGCAACATTAGCACATTCACATTAACCGTTCAAAAAATTTTAAAGATCGTTTCGTTTTAAATTAAAACATGCTTTTATATTTAACTAAAAAAATTTCATTTCTGTTTTTATTTGTTTTCATTTATATTTTCTTTTCAAATATTGTTTTTTTTCAATACTCAAACTATGTATTTGCACTCAAGGTCCGAAATGAGCTTAAACCGTTTGTGTTGTTTATTAAAGTCACGCACATTTGAAACATTTTAGTTCAGTTTAATTAGATTTTTGTCTCAAATAATCAAAGAAAAATTGAAAAGTCATTGAAAGTAGGTAAGTATACTTTCTCTAAATTATTAACTGGAATTATAATTTGTCTCATGCACAGTAAAAATAATTATAAAAAAAGGCTTGGGGTGACTAATTCACCCCACGCGAACATTAACGTCTGTAACGAGTGCGCACCAGCTCCTGGGTTAAAATATTTTTTGAAGTTTACTTGCTTTAAATACTGAAAATGACACAATTACTCTTCATATCCTATGTCGAGCAACATAGACTACATTATTTTTCTAATGATAGTTGTACTTTAAGAAATGGATGATGGAGGAAATAAGTCTTATTTAAGGTATGTGTTCGGAACCGTGATTAAAAAAAAAGCGTATAAATGGATAATTTTCATGAAATTTACAGTCACTTTGATTATAATAAAGTATAAAATTGTTTTAAGAATATTATTACAATAAAATATTATTTAAATGCAATATTTTGGCAAAAAATGGACTTAGAATTATTTTTCAAAACTGTCTTCTTTCATGAAAAATGATTCTATAATAATAATATTTTGCTTTTTTTATGCCAAGATTTCTCCACAAGGTCTGAACTAGGATTTTTATAAAATTCACATTATTTTCATAATTACTAACAATTGAAATAGTTATCGTGTTTTTTTTTTAAATTTCTCCACTCTGTTGTATTAAATATGAATAAATCCACTTGTAAGTTATATATTTAAAAAATCCTAGTTTAGGCCTGTATATACAGGCAAAATATAATTATTGTAGAAGAATTTTCCATAAAAGGAGAATGTTTTGAAAGTAGGTAATTCTATGTTCATTTTTTTGCCAAAATATTGCATCTAAATAATTTTTACTGTAATAATATTCTTAAAATAATTTTATACAAGCATTCTAATCTAAATGACGCTAAATATCATAAAAATTATCAATTTATACGCTTTTGCAAAATAACAGTTACGAACGTAGTCGGATACCTTAAATATAATTTTGTAATCTGTTCCAATTTAAAAATTAAAAGAAAGGGGAAAAAATAACAAAATAGTTATCCTATTACTTAAAAGTAACTTACTTAAAATATATATTACTTATAAGTAACATGTACAAAATGTAATACTTATCTTGTTAATTTATACGGTTTATAATTAAAATCGTATTGCAGCTTTAGCGTCAAAGTGCATTATTATTGTATAGGGGGGGGGGCGATAAAAATTATAATTCAAAATTGGGTCGCCAATACTTAAAGTTTGAGAAGCACTGGAATAGTCGGAACAGTACCATGGTAAGAAGTAGAATAATAGGCAAAGAATCATGGTGAGGGTAGAATAAGGATGCTATTTCAATGTTAATGAACGTTGAGTTTCGAAGTTACACAATCATATTTGTGCCAGTTGTCATAAATTTCCCTCGCGATCAAGTGACGAAAATGGCACATGAAATGTTACTTCATTCTCGCCATTCCCGCACCACATCTAAGTGAAGACTATAAGAATCGAAAGATTTAGAGAGCATCAGTCCTTCTTCACAGAGGGTCTTTAACGACAAAAAATTAAAAACATAACTTAACTCAGTGGCGCACCAACCCATGAGGGGCATGGCTTACTGTGCTCATCTCAGTATACTTGTTCTTGGGCTGTGAGGTGCTAGAGCAGATGTTCAGGTCAGCATCAGTCCTTCTTCACAGAGGGTCTTTAACGACAAAAAGTTAAAAACATAACTTAACTGAGTGGCGCACCAACCCATGAGGGGCATGGCTTACTGTGCTCATCTCAGTATACTCGATCTTGGGCTGTGAGGTGCTAGAGCAGATGTTCAGGTCAGCATCAGTCTTCTTCACAGAGGTCTTAACGACAAAAAGTTAGAAACATAACTTAACTCAGTGGCGCCCAACCATGAGGGCATGGCTTACTGTGCTCATCTCAGTATACTCGATCTTGGCTGTGAGGTGCTAGAGCAGATGTTCAGGTCAGCATCAGTCCTTCACAGAGGTCTTAACGACAAAAGTTAAAAATACTTAACTCAGTGGCGCACCAACCCATGAGGGGCATGGCTTACTGTGCTCATCTCAGTATACTCGATCTTGGGCTGTGAGGTGCTAGAGCAGATGTTCAGGTCAGGTCGTCAGTTCGACACGAAACCTCCTAATGTCAAGTTTCCCAGCAAGCTCGGTACACATTTATGTCCTCACTAAAGGGATGGAAGGCGGAGTCGACCTTGTCCAGCCCGAGGTTTGAACCTTGAATCTGTGGTGGGTAAGCGCGATGCACAACCACTCAGCCTCTAGGCTTCAGAAAACATAACTCAACAGAAATATCTGCCAACAGCTCAAGGCCATTTAAATAGTGGTATACACACTATATAATGGGCTACCGATGAAGGGCTCCTCTCAAACACCTGGGGTTTCTTTCATCCACACAACTAGATCAATACATCTATACAAGTGAACATCTCTCCCGAAAACTTTATGAATAGACAGAGAGAAAGTTCAATGACAAAGATAAGATTGTAGAGGCCTTTTGACAATACTACCACAAATATTCCGGCTAAGCCTACACTGTAGTATTTTTTTGGTTATCAAGATTACGGAAGTTTTAAGATTATCAAGGCTGGGGTGGGACGGTTTTTGAATCTCATTTACATAAGTACAAAACTTATTCTTACCCTGAGACCTGTCTTATCTGCACATTGTGTAACGGGTTCTTCTACAATCGTCTTGGTAAAAATATTCTTTAACTGTGATTTTAGTTTAAAAACCGCTTTCAGTAGAGATAACTTGATTTTATACAAATATAACTATACTATTAAGTGGATGAATATGTGAGATTAATGGTTAAGCATTAATCGTTAAGCATGAAATACATGTATTAGTAAAGGTGAACAGCAACTCTATAACGGGTCTATCCGCATACCCTCTTGGGAAAATTTTATTACATTAGATATTGTTCAGTTGAAAACTTTTCCCGAAGAAGATGCTATCTATGTAAATTATGTCGTATATTTAAGCATTAACTTTTAGGTTCAAAGCGAGAGAGAGAGGCTAGGAGTTAGATGATAGAAGTTTGAGTTTAACGTAAAGTAATTGAAAGTTAGACGAGAGAAACTTGTCGATTGATTAATTGATTAATATATAGATTTGATAACTGAAAATAAGGCAGTAAGATAATTGAAATTAGATTCAAATCGACTTGAAGTCGATTATTTGAGGTAGGAAGTTACTATTATTTCCTAACGTATATATATATAAGTGACTTTATTTATAATTAAAATTTTTTTTTATTTCCAATGGCGGATTACAAGACAACTGCAAACAAAAGGAGAAGCAGAGAATATTGACAAAAAACAAACAAAGGACAACACAAAAAATAATGAAAGAAAAAATAAGAAAAGAAACACAAGTTCACAGTATAGTCTATAAATCACACATTTTGTGTCTGGCCTCCCAATATCTGCTCCACATGGATCCAGAGTTGAGTGCACGGCAGCGTGCCAAATGAATGGCGTCCATTTCTTCATTGGAGTCGCACAATTTACTAAGTGGACTCATAATTAAATATTAAATACCTTATATTCCCCGCTTTGGTTCCAATACTTTATATACGTGCATTCCCTTCCCTGGGTTTTGTTAGATTAAAAAAGGATAAATAAACAATATTTGTTTTAATTATGGCAGGTGTTCCTTCTGACTCCCTATCATTAACCCGGCATCACTCGCGTGAAAAAAACAACCTAAAATTCTCGCGAAGGGTGTGTAATACCCAAGGATGTTTACATTGTGTTTTTACCGAAAAATTTGTACACAAAGGTTAAAAAGGAAGAGAAAAGTAGGAAATAGAACATGTTTATTACATCTTTCACACGTAAATTTAGTTTTGATATCCTTTTTATAAGGGTATACAGTGCATTGTTTATACACTCCTCTAATCACGTCTTGAGTGAGTGCGATGTTTTCACTGGATCTTAATTTTTTTTTTAATTTGTAACTTTTTTAAACTAAAGATGTAGAAGTAAGCTTCTTTATTCTTTAAATTTAAAAAATTCGGAGTTTCATTTTAATTTTCTCTTATTTTGTTCCAGCGATAGTTTTTTTTCAAAAGTTCATCTGAATTTAGATAAGATGTGCACCAGTTATCTCCTTTAAAATTATGTTCTTCTCAAATGTTTTTGTATAAAACATTTATTTTCAACAGTGTCTCCTTTTTCTAAATCTGGATCGATTTCAGTGGAGGAATCATACTTGCTGTTATACTCTTCATTTGATTTTTCCTCATCATAACTTCGAAGAGAATTTCTTCATCCGAAAATACTATTGTACTGTATCTATTAAATTACTTAAACATCGCATTTCTTCATCATAACTACAATAATACGACTTAGCATAAGGAAGATTTAAAACGTGTTCATGCATTCAGAACTGTAACGGTGATTCACGCGCATGGTATGACATACCGGAAAATGTGATATCCAAAAATATATATTTAGAATTCGCCTACAATCTAAGACCCCTAAAATGATATGACCTTAAAGTCAGCTACACGAGAAACTATCCATTGTCCAATAAAGGTTTAGAAGGAGCGTTGAAAAAAGTTAGACGGTGGGTATGACACACCCTGCGCGAGTAGTGTCTTGATAAGAGATTCTAGAGTGGATTTTTTACAACTGGGTAGTTGCGCGTCTTGAGATTAATAGTCGACGTAGTATCCACCAGGAATTGGTGAAATAAACAAACTTGGAGCTGACCGAGCAATCGGGATGCCAGAAGGATCATAGTAAGAAGCTTCCATCCAGATAAGTGCATTTCAATAATCTAGTACATCCGATTGAGGGTTAGTATTTCATATTGTTCACGAAGTGAAGTTATAAAATTGTATTTTTCATAAAGTACTAAATATAGAACAAAAGTAGCTATTTTTAGGATCATGTCTTCTTTTTCCTGAAACCCTCTCACGCCCGCACCCTTTGAGCCGTGACAATCGCTTAGTCATAGAAGATTTAATGAAAATAAGTTTTTTTGCATCTCTTGTTTATAATCATTTAGAGTTTCATTCAATGGCTTCAATACCCATGCTGCTGTTTTGAATCCACCCTCCCCAGGAATCTTGACAAGTTAGGTCTTCACCTTAACCCGGCACTTCTCGCACAAGGTGTGTCATACCCACCATCTAACTTTTTTCAATGCTCCTTCTGAACCTTTATTGGAAAATGGATAGTTTCTCGTGTAGATGACTTTACGGTCATATCCTTTGAGGGGCCTTAGCTTGTAGGCGAACTCTAAATATATATTTTTGGATATCACCTCTTTTGGTATGTCATATCCTACGTGAGAATCAACTGTTACAGTTCTGAATGCATGAGCACGTTTTAAATCTTCTTTATGCTATGGCGTATTATTGCAGTTATAATGAAGAAATGCGATATTTAAGTAATTTAATAGATACAGTATTTAATAGATATGGTACAGCAGGGTCAGACAGGTGGCATTAGCAACAACAACAACGCCAGTACAACAGTATTTACGGATGAAGAAATTCTCTTCGTGGTAATGATGAGGAAAAATCAAATGAAGAGTATTAGAGCAAGTATGATTCCTCCACTGAAATCAATCCAGATTTAGAAAAAGAAAACACTGTTGAAAATAAATGTTTTACATAGAGAGTCACAAAAATACATTACAGAAGAACGTAATTTTAAAGGAGATAACTGGTACATATCTTATCCATTTTCAGATGAACCTTTGAAGAAAAAAAACTATCGCTAGAACAAAATAAGAGAAAATAAAAAAGAAACTCCGAATTTTTTAAATTTAAGGAATAGAGAAGTTTACTCCTATATGTTTAGGTTGAAAAGATACAGATTAAAAATAAATTAAGATACAGTGAAAACATCACACTCACTCACGACGAGATTAAAGGAGAGTATAAACAATGCACTCAATGCCCTTATAAAAAGAACAGAAAAACTGAATTTACGTGTGAAAAATGTAATAAACATGTTATATTTCCTACTTCTCTTCCTTTTTAACCTTTCTATACAAATTTAAAGTAACCTTTGTATACAAAAAACACAATGTAAACACCCTTGGGTACGACACACCCTGCGCGAAAACTTTAGGTCGTTTTTTTCACTCTAGTGATGCCGGGTTAACCAACTTCAGGGGGATTTACCCCTGACACTCAAACCCTTTTATGAGGGGAAGGAGTATATTTTTAAAAAAAATATGCAACGTGGAAATCCCCAATATATATTCTATATGATAAAAATTGGAACTGTTGTTTGAGCTCCTAACCCGATCTTTGTATACTTCGCTGTCGATAACCATTCATTTATTACAGCCATATAAAATACTGAAAATAACTATAATAAAATAATAATCAGCACTACTACTAACCCTCGTCGCACCATTTTCAGCTGAAATTAATATTTAAATATGTTAATTATGTAATCTTTCTTTATTTACATAGAAAAAATAATTTTAATCATATCTCTAAAAATAAATTTTATGCAGAAATAATTACTGAAAGCTGAATTTCATTAGTTGCAAATATTAAGTAATCATTTTTTGTTGTTGCAATATTTTAGATAATTGTTAGTGCGCTAAGTTTTGAAAAATATTAAAAAATATAAATGATTCCTTTTTTCTATAAAATTTCTTATTATTCTGATGAAATAAATAATATAGCACAAATAATAGAATAAGCTTTTTGTATTATTAGAATGTTTATTCGAAAAGAATTGTAGCTTTGAAGTCTTTACATATAATTTTTTTCAGCATTAAAGCAATGTAAAGAATATTAAAAAACCTGTCAGTCCATTACATGCTTTTAGCAAACAAGCATATATCCTTTTCTTTGTTCTCCTCCTTTTTTTTTCTTTATGAAGTATTTTTCATTTCCTTTATTCGAAAGCGACAAATAATTGAAGAGACGAGTGGGAGGAAGAATTATTATTCAAATTCTGTTCGTTATCGAATTTTATTTTTTTATTTTTTAGTAATAAAAGAAAAAGAAAGGGCCAACAGACTCTTTTTCAGAATGAGATTTACATAATGGGACAATTTCGCTTGAAAATAAATTGTCGACAAATATTCTTAACCGACACTTCAAGTTGTAAACGCAATTAAATGAAGAAAGGTGTTGAAAGAATTATAAAAAAGAATAAGGAATGAATTATTTTGATAGAGATGTTGTTTCTTAAGAAATGCATTGTGTGAGAGACGAAAGATAGAATATAAATAATTTCATATTTTCATTATTTATCAAAATCAGGATCAAGAAACTATATTTTCTCTAAAATAGTATATTTAATAGAAAGCGAATATATTAATTATTTGTTATAAAGCCATACAGAGCAAATAAAGAATTAAGTTTTTATTATTTCTAAAAAAATAAGTATATCAAACTTTAAAAAAATATTTTTAGATTATTTAAAAAAAAAGAAATGTAATAAAATGAAAAACAATTCATTGAAAATTTTTAGTTCTTTTAAAATCAAGTTAAAATTATATCAACTTGAACTAGATTCAACTACTTAGCTTTATAATTGCAAACGATTTCTCCTTAATATTGAAAACAATGCTTTATATGCGTGTGATTTTAAGTATTTAGGATTTACGTATGCCTTTAGAAAGGAAAAGCAACCTATTTATTAAAAAAATTCGATTATTTTTAAAATCAAATTTTAATTTAGTATTTTTATTAAAATTCTTAAATCTGGAATTTATTTAATCTATACATATGTTTATATTGATATATTAATATTGAATTGAAAGTGTTTCTTTTAATATTTTGAGAAAAGTCCAAATTTTTCCTTCAATGGCTTTACATTTCAGTAAGTTGGCTAATATTATTTTAATTTTATTACGTGTAAGATAAAACAACTATTAATATGACTTACTATTTATTCGTCTTTTATACTTTAAAACAAACAGAGATGTATATGTATATGGTAATTCTTTTACTGTGCTTATTTTAAATATTAAATTTTTGAATGTATATACATTGTGATTAATTTCTCATTATCTCTAAATTTTGTTTGAATATGCATAATCATGCATTTTTATATAAAAATTAATCAAAGTTTATATAAAGATTTACCAAAGACGCATCCATTTTCCCTTTCTATATACTGTTAATAATCATGTAATATATTATAATATAAAATAATTGCTTCTTAAATTATGATTAAAGGATAATTGTGAACTGATGTCGTCTAAACCATTGCCAAATAAACTTATTTTAATGCTAATTAGAAATTTATATTTCTTTTGATTCTGGGCACAGTTTTATAATGCAATGATTTAACTTACTTTTCCTAGACATTTGAGTAGTTCGATTAAAATATTCTTTAATATATCCAGTAACCAATACAGCATAGTTTCTCATTTAATTATATGTAAAATAAAACATCAAATAAAGTATAATTACATTTAAGCGTAATTTCTTTTTTTTTTAAAATTATCACCATTTTAGTGTGTTAACGTTATTCCTTTTTTTAAAAAAAAAAACAGCATTTTGACATTATTTCATTCCTTTGCTTTGATTTTGGGTCATTGAATTACATTTTCTTTTGTTATTTGAATGATTTTGAAACACCTGCGGCCAGTTTGTTTGCCAATTTCGTATTAGCAGCGTTTGGTTTTATACAGATGTATTTCATTCAATAGAAAACATTTTCCTTTTTTTTTTTTTGTTTAGTTTCAAACTTCTCAAATAATCCTCTTCAATTTGAAAGATAAATCTTCAAGAGCCGCAGTGTTTGTTTCAGAAAACATTTCGTGCATTTTTTTGCACTATGTAAGCTAGTTTTGAGCGCAATATTAATTGCATTTAATAGAATTCAAAATTTACGTTTTTTTTCAGAAAAATTAAAAAGTTCATTAATATAGTTTTATAATTGGCAATTTTATAATTCCGTCCACAGCATATTTTTTTTTACCATAGGCTTTGCGATAACAGAGTTCTAATATAATACTTAAAAATTTCGAGGTGGATTTATAGACTTATTTTTTCAAAATAACAGGTTCGTTTTTAATTTACATATCATAAAAACGTTCTTTAAAATTTTTCTAGAGTTAACACGGGAGAAGGTGCTCACTCGATACTAAAGTTGGTAGACACGTAAGGTGAATGAGTCACCCTAATTCTTTTACCATAGCTATTGTTATTGTACACGATTATTCCAGTGCATAGCTTCAGTAAGAGAGAAAATATATTTATCTACTTTTAAGGATTTTTCAATTCTTCTCTGATATTTTGAGAAAACTATCCAATCAAAATGAAACAAAAATTTTCAGATGTGTGTGACTCTAATAAAGCCCACAAATCACAGACACTTTACACTAACATTTCAGGAATGATAATTGCAAGCAAAACTGTCATATTTTGTTCAAATTGTTGTATTTTTAATGTCCTTTGATGATCGACAAATAGCATGCTGAACTTTTCTTTCTTGTGCCTTTTTGAAAGAGTGTAATGTGTCTTGTGATACGCTTTAGGTTTCATATCTTTTTTAATGGAGTTCTTTAGGTAGAAATTGAAAAATTTTCTTTCAAAACTCAAACGTTTCATGTTTATCTCTCTTCTCAAATATATTTTCGCTGTAATGATTAATATACCTTATTTCATCAGGTTCTTCTCTTGCTTGATCCGGTTCAATTTCATCCAATAGAGATAGTAGGTCACCATTTCTTTTTTATATATATATTCTGCTGATTTACATTTATTAACCGCAATAATCATACCTTGCAGCAATCAAAAACACTAATTGATTCCCAGAGGAAAAATTTCTCCTGTTTTTAAAAAGTATTCTGGAACAAACGTGGTCACTCAGTCATCTCAAGTACCTTAAGAGTCGCCCATCCGGTATAGTGGCCAGCGACGCTGGCTGCTGTGCCGTAGGGCCTGGGTTCGAATCCCGGAGAAGACATGGACCTTTGTAAATGTATAGTGCTTTCGTGGCATGGGGGTACTCTAAATAGCCGTCGAGCCGCAAGTCCTCTCGTGTGGTTGGTGGAAGGGGAAGAGAGGTGGGAAACTCCTGACCACTCCCAGTGTGTTCTCCCTCAAAACTGGGGTGAAATCGAGCCAAAACGTACTGTCACCTGCATGGTGCTCAAAGCTACGGTTAACGACAGGCGTACAATATAGCACGATGCCATGACGAATTTCGTGGGCCTAGATCTGACTTCGTCAGACAGGTGGCATTAGCAACAAGATTTTTAAAAAAACGTTTGACGCTCCCAAAAAAAGAGGGAAATATGTGACAAATACATTTTAGTTCCTATAAAGACTGTTATATAGGAGAATACTGGCAAGGACATATCTAAGAAATAAACAGTTTTCCCAGAATTTAAATTTTCGTGAGCTTGGGGTGACTCTGTGCACCGTCCGACTGCTCTCGGGTTAAATGTTTTTTTTTTCCAAATGTAAAGGGTAAAAAAAGAGAAAAATCCTTGTAAAGGAAATACATTTTCACTAACATTTAGATTTGAAAGAAATTTCTTTAATGCTTAGAAAATTTCTCTTTTGTCCATTTAAAAGCAATTAATTATCTTCTTGATTACATTTTTCAATAACTGATGAAAATAATTCGTATACCTATTTAGATATACTAGTCTAGAAATTTTCTAGACTTATGTACTAAAATATGTTTCTCAACTAACAGGGGAAAATGTGTTGAGATGCAACTAATCATTATTTAAGGGCATGATGCATCTTTAGTGTAATTAAAACAAATATTGAGAATATTCAATCATATTTAATAAATTAATAACATAATGTATATACGTCTCGTTTTTAAATTTAATTTTCCAGCAAAATAAGAAAAAACACTTTCTGTTAATTGAAACTGCTATTCCCATTACATAAAACATGCACAATATCTCTACTTTTATACCTGCAAGTATAAAGTAATTGAATTCATTATAGAAATCTTGAAATTGAAACAGCTAAAGCTGATTTGTTTATATTTAATATTCCACAAAGTTTAAACATACATCGATGATAAACTGCAATTTAATACGTAAGTGCATTTTGTTTATCTTTAGATTGGGATGTTTAATTTGTGAAATAGCCAAAATGAGAAATTTTAGCTCTTATATTAAAAAACTTTTCCTTTAAATTTGAATTAAAGTTGTTATTTGTTGTAGTTTTTATTTTCAAAATTTTATTGCAGATAATGTTTTTTTTTTAAATTTTCATCTTATTAATTTTTATACAACTTTTTTCCCGTTGCAATAAACTCGGGGAATTTAAGTAGAAGTATTAAGATTTATATAAATAATTATTGTTAAGTACTTCCTTTTCCTGATATTTACATTTACTTTTCTCTTAATTAAACTATTATTACCCTTTTATAAACGTAACCTGCTCCGCTGAGTTGGATCATTAATTCTAATGAATGCGTAAGCTTGAGATTTATTAACACATTTAAAAGAGTGTTTAAGGTGATTTATTTTAGCAATTAAAAATTAAGTAATGTTTTTAAAACATAGTATTTAATTTTTCTCCGAAGTGTACAAATAGTTCAAATTTTTCTCCGAATAGTTCAAACTATATATATTTATGTTTTAATTTATAAACGAGAAATATGAAATAATATTATAAATAGCTTCTATTGATCCTATAATTTAGTTTATTTTTATGATGATTGAATGCAATTATATGTATATATAATTTATCATTTTAAGGTAGCAGATTGGGGTCGAGATCACGAGAAAAAGCGTATAAATTAATATTTTCCCCCATATTTAGTGTCACTTGAATTAAAATATACGTATAGAAATTTTTTTAGAAAAAGCCTTCAACAAAAATCATTTAGATGTAATTTGTTGGTAAAAGGTTTCATAATAATAATATTTTACACTGATGTAAAAAACTTAAGAAACAACTTAAATTTTAATTAGATAGCCATAAAAGTGCAGAAAAAGGGATATTACGATCAATGCAATGAAAACCCGATCAAGTAGAAAGGTAATGCGTATGCAAATGTCCAGAAACCAAACGTCATAAGCGTCGTGAGTGTACGCTCAGGACTACAATAAAAGAAGAACGGAAGTAAAATTAAATACATTCACTGCCAGTGCAAGTGAGTTATTTCGCGAAATATGGCTAGAAAAAATCACCTGGATGATTTTACACTAACAAGAAAGATCCGAAAGCTGGAGGAGAGGTGTGGTTTGGGCCAGTGTGGCTGAAGAAATCGGGATCATAAAAATGGTCGTTTCGTGCGCTTGGAAAGCTGTTAAACCATAGGAACAGCTGTTACAAAGGTTGCTGGTTGCCGCCCTAGGAAAACAACTACAGTGAATGACCGATATACTATAATACAGGCGAAATTAGCTTGATACCAGCCAGAAAGCGTCTTTGCTCCTCAACTGTGTACAGCAACAGGGGACAAGTGTAGCGATTTACCGTGGAGAAGCGCCTTCACGAAGGTGGCCTATTCGGCTGTCGCCCTCGACGCTGTATCCCTTTAAAAGTTGGCCATTAGCGGTACTGTTCATAGTGGTGTAAGGAGCAAAAACCCGGGCATCCCATCTATGGAGCCGCGTCCTCTTTACAGATGAGATCGTTTCAGGGCTACAAGCGATTCTCAACGTAAGTGTATTTGGAGTGAGGTCGGGACACGGTTTTATTCCAGTAACATCACCGAAATGGATCATTACGGTGGTCCTAAAGCTGTCTTCTGGGAAGGCGACATGCTGAACGGGTGGAATGAGCTTAATGTTTTCAACAGAGGTTCTGTTACCAAAGATCGCTTATCTCAGGACGTAATTCTTGTCCACGTGCGTCTCTTTCTAGATGATATTGGACCAGACCTTTTTATGGATGACAATGCACGGACACACAAAACTGTTGATCTTCAGCAGCTACTGGAAAGTGAAGGTATCTATCTAATGGATTTGTCAGTGTTTTCGTCTGATTTAAAACCCATAGAACATGTATAACATAGATCATAACATAACATAGAACATAACATAACATAACATAGAAAATAGAACTTTCGGGGGGCATCTTGTGGTACGATTACATTAACCGTGGCACAATTACATTAACTCAACAACTGAAATAGATTATGTATTCTTCTATTCTTTTTTTTCTTATTTACCTCAAGAACTGTTGGACAATCTGGGCCTAAGAATGGAGAGATGGTGCGAAGCAACCATTGTACTAAGAGGAGTACATATTGCATATTAAGGAACATTTACTTGTCGCTCTTCTTCTTGGACAGACAACCCTGTGAAACGATACTTTGAGTCAATAAAGCATTTTTTTTTGTTTTATTCCTTATTTTATGCATTGTATTCCTTTTTGCGCTTCTATACTTTTGTCATTGCTTGAGCAAACAATGCTGTCTCTCATTTCTGGATTCTATGTCTCTCAGATGATTTTTCGTGGAGTTAATGCAAAAACAAGTTGTTGCTTAAGTTTTGCACACTAGTAAACATATATATGGCCAATAATTCTAACCTAGAGATTTTGAAAAATCCCCATTATTTTCAATGTTGGTATCAAATAAAATGATAATTAAAGTGTTTTGTTAAATTTTATCTACTCTGATACATTGAAATATGAATCTCAATCCACTCTTATCAGACAGATATATTTCAAAAAATCTTAGTTCTGAGTCTGTAGTGAAGTCTTAGCGATAAAGAGGTAAAATACCATTTTTAAAGGAGCGTTTTTCATAATAGAAGATTGCTTTGAAAACAAAATATTTCTTCATTTTTTTGCCAAAAAACTTCATTTAATTCACTTTTTATTCCATTGGTATTCTTAAAACAATTTCATATGTGTATCCTGATTATAGTGAAACTAAGTATCAAAACAATTATTTAATTATACGAGTTTTCAAAATCAAGATTTTGAATACAATCGGATACCTTAAATGTTAAATTCAATTTATATGTTATTGTCTCATTTAAAGTATCCATTGAGATTATATATATATATATATATATAAATATACAAGGTGGTCCCAAATTCATGGACAATTTATAGATACAAACTAAAACATTATTGATAGAAGTATGGAAGTAAAGCGGTGAGTCACAAACAAAATAAAAAAAGAGAATGTATGATCAGTGATTGCTTGCAGTAGTGCAGTAGATTTGGCCCCGTTTAACATGACGCATGTCAGTAGGGGAAAGCACCATTCGCAATTGTGCTGATGTCTACAATGGGAGCGCAAAAAGACATGCATTACATATGTAAGGAAGTGCAAATGATAATCACAGAGCTGCTCTACAATTGTATCAAGCCCAGTTTCCTGATTGACGAATGTCGGATAACTGAATTTTTCAGCGCTTACATCGTCAGCTTAGTGAAGCACTTTCGTTTTTCGTTACAAGATATGATGATGGCTAATGAAGAGCTGTGAGCAGTCCAAGCCTGGAAGAAAGCCTCTTGAACATTGTGGTTGATAGACCGAGTCAAGTACGATAACTCTTTCTCATCACGACAGTTTGAGTTTGAGAACATTTGTAAAGCGTTAAACAAAAATCGCGTACACCTCTTCCATTTTCTGCGAGTACAAGCTTCAAATCCAAAGTGCTATCTTCTCCAACTGCCAGTGGGGGGTAGAGCAAAGTGCACGGCAACTGGACTTCGTAATTCCTGTGCAGAACAATTATTGTAAATATTACACTTGTCAACAACGCCTTAAAAATATTTTATCTTTTCTTTCGTTTCTAATTGTTACAGTGTCTCGTATCATATTTTTAAATTTGTACCATGAGTTCGGGACCACCCTGTATATTGTGATTTATTGATTTTGTCTCCGACAAAAATGCAGGTAAAGACCTATATCAAACGAATAATTAACTGTGTATTGACGAATTATTTCAACAGCCGACATTTGTTTTATTATTTTGGATAAAACAATTTGGACATCTTTTCAAAAGACACATCCATTTTTTAGGCAACGAAAAAAAGACATTTCTTTTATGCAGAATAGTTCGAAAAGTGCACTCCAAAATCAGACTTTACAGGTGTATAAAAGTCTCTAGTGTAACATATCACGTGAGTTTTGAATAGAACAAGAATTTCATTTCCAAAACTCCTATCAAAATTGTTTCATTTTCCAAAGTTTTAAATTGTTTCCAAACTGTGAAAGCATACATCTCATCAGCAGAATGTAGATAATTCAGCATTTTGCTCTCTGCATAAAGTCGAAAAAACTGTCGAGTCAGAAATCGAAAGGATTGCAAGGAACAGTATTGGGCAAAATAATTTACATAATGCATTGGGCGTAATAATTAACTGGGCATAATAATTTAGAAAACAAATATTTAGGGCTGAATAAAAAGTGTGTAATCTCTAAATATGGATATTGTTTGTGCTGTTGCTCATTATAGAATTTACAAAGTGTAAGTGCAAAAAAATTGTATTTTTTGTATTCCGATATTATGAATAAAATGTTCGATCTGAAAGAGTTCAAGAAATTGGGATCAGGCTGCACACACACACACACATATATATATATAACACTTTATAACCCCACTTTTATATAAATAATCTTATATATAAGAGCTGCCCTAAGTCAGCAATATTTATAATTCTGTAGTATCCATATATTTATATATTTTTAAACTCTATTATTTTTATAATTTCTTATTTATCCTTTCTATAATCTTATGTCTGTTTTGTCTCACAATTTCGGTTTTTTTTTAGTTTTGATGATTATTGATTATTCATCTCTCTATAGTAGAGAATTTTTAACTCTCTCCCTCTCTCTATATATATTCTTGATAAAAGCTTCACGAATAAAGTGACTGCTTTTATCTTAATGAAACATGTTTTAAGCTCCGACACATGTGAGATGAAAACGGTGCTTCTAGATGACGAGTCATGAAGGTTAAAACAAACGACCGCAGGATGTCATCAAATATCATTGACCTCTTAATGTTTGCGTAGAATGATTAATGGGGATATGGATGTCCTCAGAGATGGCATTTTACACCTAACCACGGGGTTGATAGCTATATTTTTCTGTAATGCAGACTGATTGAGATCACTGTCCTTGCACTTCACGCATGGATTCGATGGTCATTTGCTCCGTAACTGAAGAGGAATTAATCGTTCAACAACATTCCAGGTCAGTCGCTTACAGGCATGATTATCCGCTGTCATATCATTCAAGACAATTTTGTTGATGCTGTGATTTCAGAAAACCCCTGTAAGCGAGGTAGAGGCAACAGGACATATGGAACACAATGTAAAAATTTGGGTAGCGCTAAACGATGTCTGGCCTTTCAGGCGTGATATCTCTTTTATTTTTTTGATGTTGCTTTAATGTTTTTTGAGTCTTAAATATGTATTAATCAGCGTGTAATGAGGTTAAATAAGCAAATATCATTTATGTATATGTATTAAATTATATACCTTTCAATAATTTATTTGTTATGGACTAATAAACCATAAGTTCTACAGAATTTTATAAAACGTTTCCCGTAGAATTGATATTTTCCATAATTTTTTATTTTTATCATAAGGGCTAGCATATTTTTTTAAAGAAGCAAAACATACCTTGAAGCTCTACCGTAACAGTTTAAGGACAATTTCATTTTTAGAAGAATCCTGTTTTTTTTTTTTTTTTAGTATTATATTTTGCTCACCAAGGAATATTGCATACAATATTTAATCAATAATTAAAGTTTTAAGTGTGTTTTACTCTATATTATTGATCACTGTTTTTCTACGTAGGAAATGAAAATATTTATACTCAAGTAAGTTTGCGTACAAATTCCTACTTTGGGTGAGTGAGTGAATATGAACGTCACACTGTTTAGTTACACGAGGGCTTTTCACGACGGACATCGTAACTTTTTACTATAGTCAAGTGACGAGATAGATACCTCAGCTGGCACCCTCGTCTCCCCCTTTCCTAACATCCATAACTATATTAGCTAACATATAACTAACATATATTAACTTATAACAGGGTAAAAATCTTGAAATGGTCGATTTTGAGTTTTTCATATTTCTGAAATCTGTAATTCATAACCTTTCTAGGTATATAACACATATGCCATATTTCAATGAGAAGTATATCAAAATGACTTTTAAAAAATCATCAACTGGTGGGCCACGCCCACTTTTGGCAGATATCTAACTTTTAAATATCCTGAAACATTGGCAAAGCCTTCTTTTTATTTATTCATACGCAATTAACTCTAGGTAAAGGTATAACTGTATAATTAACTCTCAAGACTTTGGCGAGATTTAAAGTTAGAAGACTGTTGTGATTTTAATTATAATTAATATTAACAACAATAAATCAAATGGATAACTTTTTTTCCAAGGTAAGATTTTTTTATAAAAATTAGTGTTTTCTAAAAATTATATTTTTTATAAATTGTGTTTAAAAAATGAAATTCTTCTAAATTTACTGTATGCGAATACACTGGAAGCTTACATTATATATTTCTTTTGTATATTTGAGCATACTGAAGTGATATTTTGGAAACATTGCAAAAACATTTAGCTAAAGAGTCATGTAATGGCAAATTTGAATAAATTCAGTAATGATAAGTAAAAGTTTTTTTTTGAAAAAAACTAATATATTTGAAAAAATTTCACTTCAGCATAAATATAAACTTTTCTTTATTGTACAGACAAGTTTTTAAACTTAAATATTCAAAGGTTTCTGAATGAATGGACCTACAGATATAATTCAGATATGCAATACCATTTGTCGTTGTAAGAAGTTGGTCGCATACATACAAATACATAAATATCATGTTTGAAAACAGAAAAACAGTTTTATTTTAGCTGTTTTAAAAATAATTTGTCCAGTTTTGAGAAAGTTTTGAAATTTAAAAGTTTTATAAACTTATGTTTGTATGTGAGCACACAAAACACTGATGAAAACTTTCGAAATAACGTAAAATCATGTTTTCTGAAATGCACACCAAAACCATACGGATAAATTTTTTCACATTATATTTATGATGATATATGCTCTACTTTGATATTTGTAATACATAAATGCAAAAAATTCTTCAAAAATTTATACAGATTTTGTGATAATAGATGTAAATTTTACAAAATATCTCGTTAAACAAAAACTCAAAAATGCTCTGTATGTATTTTCTGAGAATTTTAAAACTTTTTTGTTTGACATTTTATTTAAAATATAGTGACTTGATGCTAATGTTGAATAAAATGTGGCAAATACATGTTTTAATTCCTAATTATTGTGATGAAGTGGCATTTCATATTAAAAATGCATTTTTCTCAAAATCATAAATTTCAAAGTGCGTGTACCTTTTTCTCAGAACCCATTGACTATGCACACACGACAATTTTACTGAACATAACTGATATGTAACTATATATACTAAAGTGAGCTTTATTTTAATATTCCAAAAATATTTTTGTAAAAGTCAGTTATCGTGAAAAAAAATGACAATTTTCAAAAAATTCATAGTGATACTTTTGCGTTGCATGATTTTGAAAAAAAACTTAACAATATATTTATAAAAAATCTTACTTCAGTATAAACGTAAAAGTATACTTAATAAACAGACAAACTTTGAAGTTTTTTTTTATATTTAACAGTTTCTGAGTAAAAGGTACATAAAAAAGCTCAATTTAACATTAGCGGAATAGGGGGTACCGACTATTCTTAACTATCATACTATAAAACATTGTTTATATAAAGAAATTGAATATATATTATAATGATAATTCTATAAATTTACTATGCAGAAAAATCATGTCTTAATGTTAATGATAGGAATAGGAATTAATAATTAAGTTGAAAAAACACTATTCACCTATTTGTTTATTTAATCTATTGGAAAATATTAACACTCTAGCAACTACATACGCCCTTAAGAGGTTAAAGTCGTATTGTAATTTTAGCATCAAAGTATAGTATTATTGAATTCAATACAATGTTATTGAAAGGTGGGGGGCTCGATGAAAATTATGATTGAATATTGGGTCGCAAATATTGGAACTTTTTGCCACCACTGTATTTTTAGCTTCCAAACCCTTGATTGAATAAATCAATTTTAATAACTACATTAGATATGCGACAGTTTTCCCGCAACTCATCAGAATTTGTTAATACAGCACCAGATAAAATCGTGACCAAAAACAGTTATGTCATTGACACTGGTGAATCAACACCGATTGCTCATCGGCACAATTTTCCGAAATCTACTGCTCTAAATTTTGGTTAACTCAAACTCTGCTGCGATAGATAGAACATAAACAATCCACTTAACTTTTTTTTTGTTGTTCATTTGCGATATATCTAATAAAATTTAAATGTAATTTTTATTTTCATGCAAACAAAATTATCGATTAGAATCCGAAGAAAATTGGAAAAATTTACAGGATAATACTGCTATTGGGATTTATTACGTAATCTCAATTTTCCATTTCTGAAAAATTTAAATTTAGTCACCCAATTTTTCCCCCATCAATATTTTTAGGTAATTATAAGCGCAACGGATTATTTAAAAAACCGTATGTAGATGATTGTGCAATCTAAAATATTTTAGTTGAGAAATGTAATATTTTATCGGATTTTCTATTCATATTTAGGGTAAAATCAAAGGAATATTGTACTTCAATATATCTTAATGATAGATAAAATCGTAGGTAAATGAAATGATAAGAAATTTGTAAGCATAGTAAAATTCTAATACACAAATGTAGAGTAATAAAAAAAGGCATACAATTTTCGAATATTGCTGTCAAAATGGCTTATGCTTCCCGATGTTTAGAAATACTTTTTTCTTTCAAATGGGCTGCATTTTGCAGCTAAATCTTTTCACACATGGCAAGTCTCAAAGTATGAGAGCCATTTTATTGGTGGCACCATCTAGTAGCGCCTTCTGCTACTAAGTTTATGCAATTCAAGCTCTCTCGGGTGCTAAATATTGCCGAGAGTACCAACAAGAGGCAAATTGATACTCAGGGTCTTTTACATGCGTGCCTATTATTGTTACATCTTAAAAATCTATTGAGTCCAGCCTGGACGCAACCCGCAACCGGAAGCTTAGGAGGCTGGCATAATACCTGAAAGTCATCGAGCTAACATGATTAGGAAGATAATTCAATGGGAAATGCAATTAGAATGCAAGTATTAAAACGTATTCCTTTTCAATTCCTACTATTACTTCACACTCTCCCTATATATGTATGTTTATTCCTTTATATATCTTGTTCAAATTCTCAGTCGTTTATAAATACTTTCTATTCATCCACATTCAAGTTTAAATACACTTTTTTAACTTGTAGTGGATGACACTTGATGTTAATACAGTCTTTTCAAATATGAATGTGGGAATCTAACCGAAATCTTCCAAAAAAGTTAGATTCTTCAGATAGCGGGATTTTTTGATGGCGGGATGTCCGGGTTTTTTTTACGATCTATGGATAAAGTTTGAATACATCGACAACACAATTTAAAGAAAGAGACTTTTTGCAAACGAAATAATTTATTATGAGTTTTAGAGTAGAATTTACAGGAAGAATATTTGCAGAATAGAAATTAGAACATGCAGATATTAAAAATAGAAAATTTAGATTATACCCTCAAGGAGGACGTTAAAAATTTAAAAAAAAAATCATCATGCGAGTGTTAGTGGGCCTCTGCCGGAAAATAAGTTGTGTCGGTGTTTTATAAGCCCGCCAGATGGCGCTGACCTGGAATGCTGTTTTAACTAAAATTACCGTCTATTGTAGAGGAATATGATCTAACCTTTTACAAAGAAAGTTCCATGGGATATCCTACATTAATTCATTAATTAAATTAAAAAATGAATAAATAGTAACAAACAAAAATAATAGTTCAACAACCTATATAGAAAGGAATATGGTTTGCTGTGTCCCTGTAGCGCAGTAGATAGCGCGTTGGTCTTCTAATCGCAAGGTCGTTTGTTCGAATCCCACCTGAAACAACCTAATTTCTGAGAATGTGGTTTCTTTTTAACTATACTATTTTATTAGAATAATTATAAATTCAATTAATTAATAAATAATAACAAACAAAAAATAGTCCAACACCCAAAAAAAAGGAAAATGGAAAATCGCGCTTTCTGTTTTGTCACTTATATTGTGATTATGTCCTATCTATATACATATTTAAAATAATTGTAACTATTTAATGGAAAGTAACTAAAAAAATGTTTCTTTGTTGACTTAAGTAGGAATTGACGTATAATTTGTTTTTATATATTACTTGCTTCATAGCATTTTTTCCATATTTAAAATATCAAATAAAAAATAAATAATAAATTACTTATGTATATCTGTATAATCTAAACCAAAAAAGCTTATCCTTTGAGTTTGAAAATAAATTATCCTTAAAACTTGATACACAGCTTGGTCTAATAATAATTTTATACTCCATTTCTCACCTTACGGCTTTAAAATATTAAAGCCGTAAATTCGTGATATAGCGTATTCTTTTCCAGTTTATTAGAAGCAAAATTCATCTAACTTTAATTTTATTAATAGTTTTTCAGAAAATAACTAAATAAAGGAAATAAAGTTACATTTATAAAAATATCTAAAAGTGAAAAAGATGTATTATGGGTTTTTTTGCTACATTTTTACATGAAAGAAAAGCCTTTTCAAATCAGTTTGCTTTGCAAAATCATTTTCCATGAGTTTATAATTAATTGTGAAATAAATAAATGATTTTAAAATAACTTTGTTAAAAAATGTTAAAGAAACATTTTGCTGCTTAAAAATTACACTTTGGAAGTCTAGGACAGTTCTGATCTGAAAAAGTACATCACAATACATATTAGTTTGTATGCTGTTTTATTTAAAGCTGAAAAAAGATCAAAGCAACCATTTGCATACTTTTCAATTTTCTCACATCTTGCAAATCTTCAATGGATATAAAAGAATTTAATTTAATTATATTTTCTTTTTTATTTATTACCTAAAAGGTGCATAAAATGTTCTTTTAAGCTCCGCTAAATGCTGTTTCAGAAATCTTTTAAGATTCATCCCGCGTCTTAGCTTAACATAATGGAATAAATTCAGACTGCCATAATGAATTTAACGGGCGCAAACAAGGATTCACTCTCGCGTACGAAAGTAAAAATTGGCAAATCTATTAAAGAGAATAAGCTTATGAATTCCTTTATCTAAAACGCTAAATCAGATTTATTGTAAATTTTGGATTTAAAAAAGATAATCAGTAATCCCCCCTCTAGCAATGATTTTATGCACACATTATGAAGAGAATTGGAATGGATTTTTCGACTTATATGATGTGTTCACATTCGCAAAATCAAATTTTTAAGTAATTGAATTTATAAATACAAATTGGAGGAAAGAAGAGTAGTATTTATAAAGAACATTTTTGACAAGCTTTATTATCCTTTCTTCGTTTTTTTCCTATTTATTATATAGTTGAAACGATAAGAAACCTTCAAATTAGATTTGATCCCCTCGCTGGGACTAAAGTGACACATTGGATTTTTCAATGCATTATATTTGTACATGCACATACTTAATATACCTTTGATATTTAGTTTTATAACAATGCAAATAAATATCTTTATACAGAATATTTTTATCAAAAACTACATTAAGTTCGTTTGATATTGTATTTAGTTTGGAAACACACACAAAATTATTTGTACACATACACATACAAAATACACAACTGATACAAATACTGATCAAAATACACATACTGATTTTGTACACATACAAAATCAGTTTTTATAAGAGAAATAAAATTGTATTTCTTATAATACTAATTCAAGCATGAATATAGAAATAATTGTTCAGCAAAAAAATTATTTTAGTCAATAGAAAATGATAAATAATTTTGCAGGGTATAGTTTGCAACCCATTTAGTAATTTCATCATTTCCGATTTAAAACATTGATTGTCTTCTTGATCTATTGTTATATTTTTGGCATGCAAATCTAATCGGATATAGTTGAAGATATGAAGTGATGACACTTTCACTCAACCTAAAATTAGTATAAATTAACAATTGAAGATTTAATTATTTTATTTTAAAAAAAAACAGTTAATAGTATAAACTAACTCAGCAGTAACTGCAAATAGACTTTTCATTGTTCAAAGATTTTTCAAATTAGAAGGCTTACTACTTCTATTGTAGAGAGTATACTTTACCTGATCTAAGGAAGATTCATGTTGACCATGATCAGTTGTTTCTTATGTTTTTCAGTTGTAGTGTTGTATACAAGAATGAAAAATGTTTTCCAAATAGTTTGAATCAAGAATTAGAGTTATGAGATCCCCTGCCATCCGCACAATACGCAATTTTTATTAACTGCTTTTTAACCAAGAGTCTTAAGAAAGATCTCAAGGTGCTTACTAGTTTAGACATAGACAACGAAAACCCATTCTTATTGTAATATATTTTATAAAACGTAATTAGCTTTTTAGTTGGGGCTGCAATCATACTAACGAAAGGGTTTTGAGAGAGATGGAGAAATGATAGACTATATATAACAGAGATGTGTGTAAAAGAGTGCTACACATTAAATTATATTATCTTAATAAAGGCAAAGCCAAAAAAAAAGTTTTGATTTATTTATTTGTCTCATGAAAAGTAAAATTGGACCTGCGAACACACACGCATTGTTCCTAATTTCTAAGAAAACAAATAAAATAAAACATTCTTTAACTACTTGACTGGTTTGCCCGTACACCGTACGGGCTACCGAAAGCTAGTGACAGACAGTTTGCAAGTATGCTGTACGGGCAATGATATTTCCTTCTTTCTTTCTTTGATTTTCATATATTTTTAATTTTTATAGCGAGATCATTAGTGCTAGTGTTTTTAAGAAATGCAGTTTGTCAATTTTACTGAAATGCTTCTCATCAGGGTTTGCTTTGTGGTGAAGACGGGAATTCTTCGTTGAAGGCAGGAATTTCGATTCTTGAAAATATTCGATAAAGGACAGGGATTGACAAGGCAATGTGCAATTTGTTGCTTGAGAAGAAATGAAAAGAAAAAGATAATTCAAAAAAGCCGATATTAACTCTGTCCCCATTTTAATGTAAGACTTAGCATTACACCGCCCTTCTTCAAACTGTATATATATATATATGAAATATTTTTGTAAGTATGAGATAAATTTAATTAATATGTATGAAACATTCATCATAGCAAGCAAAGCGTACGTATAAAAAGCAAACATTTGGCAGTTTTAAGTTCCACAATTATAAAACAAAAAACAATATGAAAGCTCTAAAATTGAAAATTAAAACAAATTTTTTCCGTTTTCGTATTCTGTTAAGTATTATGCGTAATTAAATGCTGTAAAAGATGTTTCTTTTTTGAAAGAATATTTTGGTTTAAAATATTGACCCCTTCAGGGATAATGACATTTTTCTGATAAGAAACAGAGGTATTGAATTCATTTTTTTTTGTAGAAGTGGTTCTTATATAAGCCACTAACAGCCTCCGGACAGATGCGATCATTTTGGTCCAGTTGTATGTTACGTGCTTACACATTAGAAGGTACCAAGTTCAATCCTCTTCATTGGTGACCTTGACACTGAACTAAAAAAGCACAAAATTCGTCGTGGCGCCATCTGCCCACCGCAAGAGCTATTGAATGCCGCCAGACACACTTGACGCAACAGCAACGACTCGCGCGCTCTCCATAAGAACTATATCGTTCGTTTGCCTGTCAACTGACTCACTGGTGGAGGAGTATGTAGAGGTGGTTCTTATGCAAGCCACTAACAGCGTCCGGTCTGAGATGATCATTTCGGTCCTGTGGTATGTTACGTGCTTACGAAACCGACGGTACCGAGTTCTATTCTCCTCGTGTCTACTTGCATAATTTAGCATACATTAAGTATCTTTATTCAAGTATGAAAAATAATTATACATTATAATTTACTACAATAGAGATACACATATTTTGCTATATTTTTCAATCTGTTATATTATTTTAAAGTATCTGTAATTTATTCATGAGTGTTTAACTATTATGGGGAAAAAATTTCTATAATTATGGGAGCTTTCCTGGACATTTCCCATTTTTTACATTTTTAACGGCTTCACTATCCAAATATGAGTTAGTAGCTTAACTTAAATGCATATTTACGAAACCATTTCGCAACTTTTTATCTACAAAATTAGATTAGTTATTTTATAAAAAATAAGCATACGGATTACTTTTTTAAATAACTATTTCCTTAAAATCTATTACATATTCTTAATAAAGTTTTATACATAGCTCTTATATATATTTTCAAATAATATATCTAGATTTCCGTTATTTGAATTGAAAGTCAGGCTATTACCTGTTCTTAATTCAGTTACGAAAAGTCCTTTTAAATTCATTACATGTTGTCATACCAATCCTGTCACTTCCCAAATTCTCAAAGCTCTAGTCGTCTGTTTGAGAGTTAATAGAGGTTTCGAATATATGTTATAGAAAACTCAAACACTGCAGAGAGCTTCGATCGTCCAGGTTCTCATTTCCTGGTGTTTAATTGAAAATTTCTGTTGCCGAATAGCAATATACTGAGTATTTAAAATTTGTAGTAGCAAGGACATTTGACCCGATGCTTCTAAAATTAGGAAAGTTTCATTAATTTCCCCCACAATTCGCAAAGTTTGAAACTGGAATTGTTGTCTGGGAAACGCAAATAGTTTTGTCAGCTTGATTGAAACTAATATACTTCATATTGGGAAAGTATCAATAATCTAGTTTTTGCATTGAGCTTGATTTTTGATCGATTTTTATTCTGTATAGTTATAAGAACATCTAATAACGTACTTAATTGTTTTTAAAATGTATTAATAAAGTAGTGGGAATCAAAATTTGCAATAAAACTTATATTTTGCATAATTACTGCTAAAATAAACTGCTTTTGAGGATTCTGATTATTATAATGTTAAAATTAAAGAAATAATCCGTTTTCTAGTACTGTGTACTTTGTAAAAGAGTTAACAAATAAATATATTTAGTATGTAATTTGAGCGCACATACAAAAAATTAACTTAAAAAATTGCTGAAAATATAAATAGATTTTACTTTTAAAAAATTAATAGAATAAATTTCCCATCAATTCACAATATGTGCAGCGTAAATATTTTGAAACCTGGCAATTATTAAATAATAAAATACTAAATTAAGCAGATATTTCGTAATTGTATTTGATACAGGAAATATAACATAAAGCAGGGCTGGCCAACCCGCGGCACGCGTGCCACAGTGTGACACGACGGAGTTTTAAAAGTGGCACGTGAAGACACATAGAAAATTTTTTAAAAAAATAATATTAAATAAAAAAATTTATTCAAATGAAGTTATGAGGTTATTTTAGACATCCCCCTCTCAAAATTTTGGTTAACATGTTTGTGAATAAATATTTTTTTTTTATTAGGAACATAAAAACAGAACATCTCTCAAAACTAGCTGATATGCAAGGAAAACAACTTAATTTTGTAAGCATCTTCAAAAGTTATTCCTAATATACATGCGGGGGGGGGGGGGGAGAACAATTTCAAAAGCCACATTAAGTAAGAACTGGCAATTTAATAATTATTTAGAATTAAATGTTATAAATAACCTATTTTTATTTTATGCCTATCTTAACTGATTGAACCTGTAAGAAGATTATTAAGAATAAAATCTAAGTAGTATTTTTTTGTCTTTTTAATTACATTATTTTCAAATTACCACTATATAGACTTGCATTAAAAATGTGCCATTTGCATGAAAATCCCATAATAAGCTAATAAGTAACAGTTTTTTCAGCTTTTTTTAATATTTGGAAAAATTGGAAGTGGCACTCTTCCCAAAAAGGTTGGCCAACCCTGATACAAGGGGTGATCAAATGAAAAGGTACGAAACGACATAAAAATGAAACAGTTAAATATTTGCATATTCCGCCAAGGGAGAATGTAGCGAGACATCTCGGGATGCCATTGGAGACTCTGACTGGGATTGGATCATGCGCGGGTGCCCGCATGCGCAGGAGAGAGCAAAGGCTCTTATAAAAAGCGGCGTCCAAATGATGCGAGCACAGAATGACTCGAGCACAGAAAAAGCATTAACTCCGATGTGTACTGTGAGACACTCCGACGCCTACGCAGGTCCATCAAGAACAAAAGACCGGGCTGCTCACGGAGGGTGTGGTTCTGCTCCATGATAACGCGCGTCTACACGTCTCCAGAGTCACACAAATGGAACTGGACAAGTTCCAATGGGAGACGTTGGACCATCCGTCCTACAGTCCGGACATGTCACCCTGCGATTTCCATGTGTTTGGTCCACTGAAGAAACACCTGAAAGGAAAGCGCTTCAACTCGGACGACGTACTCAAGGACACTGTGAAGGACTGGGTCTCGTCACAGCCACAGGAATTCTGGGAACAAGGAATCCTGCGGCTTGTTCATCAGTGGGATCGTTGTGCTCAGGCCTATGGTGTATATTTTGAATAAAGTCTATATTTGTACCCACCGTGTCGTTTCGTACCTTTTCATTTGATCACCCCTTGTATAAAGGTAGTTCAGCGGGAAAAATACAGTCTACAAATATTCGTGACATTTATAAAAGATAAGCGGAATAAGTGATACAGTAACTTAAAATTCGTAAAATATTAATATTAATAAATGTAGGGTAATAATAATTCTACGTATTGAGCTGTGCAAAAATTTAGGTGCACAAGTTATTTTGTATCATAGATACCATATATCTTTATCTTCTTTGACAAAAAAAAACACTGTTTCTTTTTATTGCCGTCTATTTTAACGTCTAGAAAATCCTTTATACATTAAGCCATTCCATTTAATTCAGTTTTGATATAACTGGAACATTCATTATAAATTATAATAAAAATACGCTATGAAAATTGATACATGAAAGAGGAAATTTAAGAAATTAGTGACGAGTAAAAATGCAGTTTTTATTAACATTAAGATGAAATGGAAATTTTTAGTTTCGTATATTTAAGTTTAAACTTATTTTTCCTCTCACAATAATGTATTTATTATTATTATTTTTTTGGCCTTTCTGATTGGAAATCCTAAAAGGTTTTATTTTGAGGCTACTATTCTCTAAAAATATCATCCTCTTTGATATTATTCGTAATAAATTGTTCTTAGAAATCATTTCAGATGATTTACACTCAACAGCCAAAACATTATGACCACCTGTCAATAACGAGTTGGCCCACCTTCAGCGCGCAACACAGCTTCAACCCGCCTTGGCATGGATGCCACAAATGCTTGGTAGATGGCCGGAGACAGATTGTACCAGATGTTTACGCAACGGTCACGTAAATCCGAGATATTGCGAATTATTCATCTGACCAGGCAACTCTCTCCCACTGATCTATGAACCAGTCACGATGTTCCCGGGTCCAGCGCAGGCGCAGTTGACGATGACGCTTGGTCAGCAAAGGCACACGAGTGGTACGTTTGCTGCGTAGCCCTATATCCAACATTATCCGCTGAACAGTGTGCTCCGATACTATTCTACTTGGCCCTGCATTGTATTGGGCTGTCAGCTGAGTCACTGTCTGGTTCCGATTTTGCTTCACCATGCGAGACAGTCTCCGAAGACCTTTTTCTTTGATAGCGTGTGGACGTCCAACACCATGTCGTCTACTTCTGGTTTCACCGTCATTCATCCACTTTGCATTAGTACTAACAACTGTAGATCGCGAACAGCCCACGAGTAGTGCAGTTTCGGAAATACTTGTTCCGAGCCTTCGAGCCATTACAATCTGCCCTCTATCAAAGTCACTTAGATCCTCAGCCTTTCCCATCACACACAGAAGTAAGTGAAAGAATGATTCTTCAGACTCTCCAGCAGCAGTTAAATACCACTTCCACCTGATCACGTGCCTTCCACGTCATCCAGGCGAGTTTATTGCAAAATGTAGTTGTAGTTATAATGTTTTGGCTCTTGAGTGTATGTCGTCAGTCTTTTGAAGACTTCTATCATCAAAAAAGCAAACTTATTTTCTACTTGTGGTCTTTATCATTCATCAAAAGAAAGTTAAATCCATGAGTCTCTTTAACATTTATTACGCCTTGACACTGAATTCGAGACATTGCTTTGAATTCGCTTAAGTTAGACATAAATGTATTAGTCTATCTTCATAAATATTCAAGCTGATTTTTTAAGCACCAATATTTAAACAACTGTAATTTTTTTAAAAATAAATCTTATTCAAAAACAAATACAAAAAAGGGGAAACAATGCAAAAAATAATAAATAAATGCAAAAAAAGAACAAATTTAAAAAATGTTGACAGGGTAATTATTGTATAACAATCTCTTTCTAATTGTTTTAGTAATTTTAATATCGATTATTGAAGTTTCTAATATTTCGATGATTATGTTTTTAGGAATAATGAAATTTGTACTGCATTCATTGATTTTCACTGACTTTGTTCTTGTAATTTTTAGTGAAATTTTTACTATTAATAATTTTTTTAATTAAACAAAAGAAATAGGTTAAGTTGTATTGTGTTTAATTTCAACTCTCATAAGAAGTACACCTTCTTGTTAGGGTTTGCAATCCCTTGTCATATTTTCAATTACGGGATTTCGGGATTACATTATCCAAATCCCGGGATCCCGGGATTGGTCCCGGAATTAGGATTGGACTATTTATTAAAAATACTTACATATTAGCATAGCTGAAATTGCATAATAAAACTGAACATATATTTAAAAATTGATTTAATAATATTTTAATGAAACAAATAAAAAATTAATTCATCATAAAAGCAAATAAAAATATACCATTTGAAATTTTTAAAAAAAAAGCATTTCTTCATTTCTTGTGTTTTTGTAAATAAGCTTATAAAAATACAGCTCGTCCAGCATTTCATCTTTGAAACGGCTTCTTATTTTTGTTACAAATTGTTCTGCCAAAGAAAATGCACGTTCAGATTCTTTACTAGTAGGTATTATCGTCATTAAATAGGAGTATGTTCTTTTTAGGTAGTCACCACGTCTCCCTCCATTTTCAAAAAAAGAGACATTTCTTTTTGAATTTTTGATGACAGTGTCTCAAATCTAATAGACTGCATTGGTGCATATACCTCTTTGATAACTTTATTTAGTTCTTCTGCTACACTAAATGGTTTTTGTATGTATAAATTAATCCAGTTAGTGAATCAGAAAGTGAATCATTTCAAGTGTTATCTCATTTGAAATTGAAGATCCAGTTGCATGAGCTGTTAGTAATGCAATGGGATTTGAAGTGTCTCAAGTCTTCCAAGCAAGTCCACTATTAATTAAAGGCATTTAATTGAAGAAGGAGCTGTGATAAAATCTACTCTTGTGATGTTGCTTATATTATTGTGTAAGCATTGCAGTGAGCCACTTAGATCCGTGCGACGTTCTCCCATACAAGAAATGAGAGCTGTGCATGTATTTTTTTTACCTATAACACTTATAATTACACGAAACAATTCTACGTACATATTTCATAAACAAAACATAAATTTTTAAAAAATTAAATTCATAGAAAATTTTAATGAAAAAACATTTAAAAAAAAAAAATCCAAAAAAAATTAAATTTCGGTATTAGTTATTTTAATCCTGGGATTTCATTATTGGAAAAAACACCGGGATCCCGGGGCTGAAAACCCTACTAGATGTCTTCCAAAAATTCTAATTGCCTCTGTCCAAATTAGCTGACACCGGACATTCTGAAGGGGGGAGAAATGTCCGTTTTCTGACCCACTCGCGATAGGGAGAAAGCTATAGAAGAAAATAAGAGAAAACATATCAAACTTCATGGTTTAATATAGACACCCACCTCGAACCCTTCAAGGTCCAACACGTAAGAAAACTGACACTAAACGATACAGTAAAAAAAAGTAAATAAGATACATTAAATGTAATACCAGATTCACAATACTTTGAAAAAAATTTTCAAATTGTAATTCAGACAAAAAATTAAATCCCGGGATTAGTTATTTTAATCCCGGATTTAAAAACACCACCGGGATCCCGGGGCTGCAAACCCTACTTTTTGTTGAGTGCTATATCTTTTAAATAGAATTTCTTATTTTATTGTTTTTTTCCGTGATGAATTATTTATTTACAATGTATTTTTCTTTTAATAAAGCATTTATTTTTTTTATAATAGCTATTATAGATGCAGATAAGATGCTCACTCCTATACGTGACCTGAAAATTTTTTAAAAGACATTTCAGTGTTTTTTATTGATTCAGCCTATAATCCAAATAAAAATACATTACCAAAGTGCAATATCTCACGTCACATTTAACTCCTAACTGGTATCGTTTGATATTATGGATCCAGATTCATCAAAATTATCACATAATTATTGATCACGATAATAATAGCGCTCTCTGCCCATCTAATCTTCTATTGAGCTATTACAGGCAATTCGTGCGTTGTTCCCGCATCTCTCATTAGTATCACGTAGTGCAGCAATAGCAAAGTACTGCAAATACTTCTACAAAGGGTAGTCAAGATGCTTCATCTGCCAATACAAAAGATACAAAAAGTAAGTACCAGCAACAATCCTGCATATGAATAATACATTAGGAACAACCATTGGGTACACTGCTTGATATAGATTTTCTGTAACTCAGCTGTAAATAATCATATTTGTTATATAAAAAGCTCGAAGAATTTGGCTCAAGAAAATTAAATTTGACCCTCTTCTAAGCCCTACGATATATATTTTCTGCGTAAATTGATTTAACTGTAAAAATTAAGTTTGGAAAGTTGTTTATCTGCAGCAATATTATGTTTTCTTTGAGACAAAATTATCAGTTTTCTATAGTGTGGATTTTCTGCCATTGTTATATATTTTTTATACATATTTAAAAAATAAATATATGTTTAAAAACAGGTTTTCAATTAAGGAAAAATATAATTTTGAGATATTTAGCGCAAGGAAGAATTGAAAGTAGCTAAATAAATTTTTTAAAAAAATAAATGTTTTATTGGAAGAAAACTATATTACAAAAAAATAATTCATTTCGGAAAGAAACAATAAAATAGGAAATTCTATTTAAAAGATCACTCAGCAAAAAGGCGTACTTTTTAGAAAGTTGAAACCAAGCATAAGTTACATATTTTTTTACATAAGTTTCTTTAAAAAAAAAATTTTGGAAAATTTTTTCTAAAAAATTATAAGAACAAAATCAGTGAAGATCAATGAATGTCATACAAATTTCAATACTCCTAAAAATATAATTATCGAAATACTAGAAACTACAGTAGCCGATATAAAAACAACTAAAACAATTAGAAAAAGAATATTGGTTAATGCAATAGAAAAGAATTTTTATTTATAAACTTTTTCAATCCATTCAGAAACTCTTTTTTGGTGTGATTTTTTTTAATCAAGTACATGCACACATAGCACAAAGAAATATTACTGAAAAGAAAAAAGGCAGTAATTATTTAAATGTGTTTAAGCAGCAATTTGAATTGTTTTCCTTATAAAGGTAAAACATCAGACATTTCTGCTAAATCGATTCACAATTATGTGTACATTTTCTTTGGAAAATAACTCAGGAAGCATTCTTATACAATATCAGAAATTGCAATATAATTAACGAAATATGAAATTGAAAGAGACAAGTAAGAGAGAAAAAATTTTTTATTGAAAGATAAATGAAATAAGTAATTACAAACTTATAAAAAATAATATAATACAAAAAATCTTACGATGTATTTTTCCTAAAAAAATAACTAAAAGTGAAAACTAAGAATTCTAGAAACCAACTTCGGAATTGATTATCACTTTGTATGCAGTCTTAAAATATTTCAAGGTAAGATGATTAATTAAGAATAGCTTCCTATTGAATTTTGATTAACTCCTGCACCGGAAATGCGAAATATTAAATCATTATAGTTTATTTTGATTGCACATATTTAAAATAAAAAATAAATGTTAAATAAAAATTTAAGTTTTTATAACGATAGATTTTAGTTGCTTGCGCATTGTTTAGTACAGTGTAATACCATATTTTCATCGAACAGCTAAAATATACCACTTATTGTATGCATTTTCCTTTAAATGTTTCTAATGAAGAAAAAAAAATATCTTTTACAAAAATTTTAATTGCTTCCCTTACAAATTTTTTTGAAAAAAATTGCGAAAAATCATCACATTTTTTACTTTATTATAAAAAAGAAGGAAAAATGAAACAAAACAAAATATGTTTTTTTTAAGTTCAATTTTTTAATTTTTACGTGTGTAAAAGCATTAGTTTTAATATAAGTTTACCATCCCGAGTTATCTTGCGGAAATAAAAAAAGTCAAATTATATTTGTTGTTTGATAATTTTTGAAACAAGGGACACCACAATGTATGGTACCTGACATTCTTTACACTGGTATCTGATCTCTTTTCTTACTGGCTTACCTCTGGAATCTCTTTTACGGGAGTACAGAGAACAATGTCTTAAATAAGGGTACAAAATCGTCTTCAATAAGGCTACATACAAAAGAATCACTTCCACTATTTTCAATGTCCACCTCTTCATTATCACTAACTGAAAAATCATCGCATTCGCTGTCTTACATCATCACCATTATTTTACTTTTTTTCAACGCGGCTATCTATCTATATACATTAATGGGGAAATAATAGGGATATAATAGGGAAAACACGTGACCAGTCCCGCTAAAAGAACCGCAAAACCAACAAATCTAGGTAAACTGCCAATTAAAGCTGAATATTTCCTTTCTTTTCCTCCAAGCCGAGTAAAATTGACATAAAACAAATCATACTAGCCAATTCTGCATAACCCGAGTTTTTTCGGGATAGTAATAAACTCCAATAAATACAAACTCGAGATAACTCGGGATAATCAGGCAAGCGGTTAAAAAATCCATACTTTATTAACTAGTGACTTTTAAAAGGATCTTCACATTGCAACATGCTTTAACTTTTTAGAAACAAGTAAGTGGAAACCTTTATGTCAAAAAACGATCATTTTTTTCAAAAAAATAATTATTATAGTAAAAATGCTGTTTGTAATGTTACAGACATATAATCCCTTACTAAAATATTTCTTTAGTAGAGAAAGCTCTTAGAAGGAATATCTGGTTATTCTTCAAATGATTTTTTTACAAGAATTACATTTTTTATAGTCATGATTTCAATCTATTTCGTCAATCATAACCTTCATTTTGTCTTCATCAGCATCAAATGACCTTCCAGAACGTGACATATATTCAATATCAAGGTCGCCAGAACAAAATTTTAGAAACCAATATATCTGTGTTTTGTCAATACATCTTTTCATTACACATCAAATATTATTGTCCTCTCTCTTCAGACACATTTTTACTTTTTCGATCATAAAAACCATAAAATTTTCCAAAAGGGCTGACAGTGATTTCCTAAATTTGATACGGTACCAAACGCAAATAGCTGTGTGTGTGTGTGTGTGTGTGTGTGTGTATGTGTGTGTGTGTACCGAGTCAAACATTCCCAAATAAGCATTGCTTCATCAGTTGTCGAAGTAAATTATAACAATGAGGACTAAGTTTGAGATTAGCCCTGCGGAAAAATACTGCTAAGCCCTCTGTTGGAAAAACATGAAATTACTTTCCAAGTAACCCAAAATTATACCGTATTTACTCGAATCTAAGCCGCAGTATTTTTCTAAAGTTAATGCTACTGAAAATCGGGTGTGGCTTAGAATCTAAAGCAATACATTTGTTGGGTGGGAGAAATTGAGTTCCCACCCGTTTCAAAAGGAAAATATGTAGCTGCCCCTTCTGGCCACTTTCATCTCGATGAGTTATCTTATTCCACAATTTATCTCCAGTTTTCAGACTATCCTAAATATTGTTGTCTGCTTGTATTGTGGAAATATTTTTGTATACGCTTTCTTTTAATCAACTGCACATTAAAGATAAATAGCATCAAGATGAGCTCACTATAACGCAAGTAAAAAAAAGGAAACAGAGCAGTGGCTACTGAAAATTTGCCCCTGATGAAAGAATTATACATCGATGTTAAAAAAAATGATATAATTTTTCCTTATAAATATTCAACAGTCTTTAGTAATTCTTTATATTCTTTTATAATACATTCTTTTTAAAAAATGTTGCAAGGAGGACGACACCATATCAGAAAATGACTACTCCTATACCGATTCCGAAGTTAGCTGTAACTATGGAAGGACGAATAATTTTCGGTACATGATACTGACGGTGTATGGATGTATTTGAAAGGTTTTATAATACTGGTAAAATAAATGAATTATTAACTTATTATTATTGTTCAATATTTTTTTAAATTTCATAAGTATCAGATATTAAGGAGTCTCTTTTCCATAATTTTTCAATTTTTTTCTCAAAAACGTGAAAGCATTGGGGCTTAGAATGGATGGCGGTTTAGATTCGAGTAAATATTGTATATATACATATTAAGGTATCCGACCACTTGCGACAACTTTTTTTAAATAAAAATTGGAGATGCTGGTATGTTTTGTGACTTTTAGATTTGTAAAGTACATTTTAAGAAATATTTGCTAAAATTAAGAAGAGAAAAGAAATTATTATTACTAAAATGGGAAAAAATGGGTAACATTTTACAAAAATAACATAAACGAGCCCCTTTTATACCAAAAGTTTCTGAACAAATTTTCTTTTGTTCAATTATGATGTGTTGCTATGTTATTCATTTTTGAAATGACCTTCAGGATAAAATATATTTTAATTTTTACAAAAAACTAGAGCACTTTATCTTAGTTATGATATGAAATTGCCTAAATTAACAGTGATTATATTAAAATGAGGGATCGTAAATTTTGTAATAAAACAGTGATTGATACATCTGAAGGTTAAAACATTTCTACTATGAAACAGAAAATACACATAAAATTTCAGATAATTTTTAACAAACCGTTTTTAGCAGTCGATGAGCATTTTCAAAAAAACGTATTTCGAGTAAAACGCGTTTCAATGTATGCCATCTTACTTAAAGTAATGGCATCTGCTTTTACTAAAACACTTGTAGTTTTTGTTCTAGTGAACGGAAAAAAATAAACTTGGTATTTTTATAAAGATAATAAAATGGTCTATGAAATAAAATCATAAAAAAATTGACATTTTTTTGACAAAATTAACGATTTTACGGTAGTTGGATACCTTAATATACGCGTGTGTGTGTAACTGGTGCATATGATTTATAATACAGTTTATCTTTTAAATCAGAATTCATTTTTTACTAAATCATTTATTGATTTTTGTGTATTCGTAACATATAGCAGAGATCCGAAAAAAATTGTTACACTTATTTATTAACTTTCACGGCTTAACTATCTGGTGGCGCTTAAATCGTGGGAAAGCCATAAGAGAAGATCGTTAATTTCTTCAGTATTTTTTTTTCTTAGTGCTTACGCTAACTACTCCCTTCATTAAGCAACTGATTTTCAAAGTTACCCATTTCCAGTTTTATCCTGTGCGGCTTAACGGCACCATTAATTATAATGAACTTTTAAACTAGAGATTTATTAATATTTTTAAAAGACAGATTAAAGATAAGAGCCTATCTTTCCGCGGTTGGTTTATTTTTCGATTTTAGGTTAGGTGGTACTTTAAAAATGTATTTTACTTTCCACATTGAGGGGCAAGTATAAATTAGTAATAAATAATCTTAAAGAAAAATTGACGCTCTTGAAATGTGTTTTTAATATTTCAGTAAAGATGAGTAGTTATAATAGTCCCTATTTATTTTGGAATTGAAGTTGGTTGACTTTTATGAGTGATGGAACTGAATGATTTTAAATACCATGAAATACCCATTGGTTTTTTCCTTCGTGTTACTCTTGTTTCTTAAATTTGAACTATATATTTTTTTCACACTGTATATTTTTTCTACATTACATTATTAAATTACTAATAAATTTCTGTGCATTTCATAATTATCCTTATATTAATCAAACATTTGTGCAAGGTGATTTTAAAGTATATAGTAATACATTAAAATATCGCTAGCATCATCAAATGTGTGCTTCATTTCTCAATGGTCTTACAGCTTCATTCATTTGCTAATATTTCTTGCATTTACAAACCAATATAACAGATTGAAACTTAAATTAGTAAACAAATTTTTTGACACACTAAACTCAGTGGCTCATCAGCCCATAAGGGCCAAGGCCTACTGTACCCCTCTCAGTTTTCATGACCTTGGGAGTTGAGGTGCATGAGCAGATGTTCAGGTCTAAGTTTAGTCTGACGCTAAGCCCCCAAAGTAAAGTTCCCAAGCAAGTTTGATACCCATTTATCGACTCACTGAAGGGATCGAAGGCTGAGTCGACCTTGCCGAGCCTGGAGTTTAAACCCCGGACATGTGGTGTGGAAGCGCAATACGCTACCACCCGACCATTATAATTCAAGCAAATATATATAATACACAAATGTTTATAATTATATCAGCTTATTTTTGAAAGCATTTAATTTTGACAATTAAATGTATTTTAAGATTTTAATGCATGTTGATAATTATTCTGTTAATTATTCTTCAGATAAAGTTATATATATATATATATATATATATATATATATAACTAGCAACATTATATTTTATTTAGTAAATACTTCTTTAAAGAATTCATTGTTCATATGTCTTTCAAAAGGGTTTTTAAAAATTTAATTCTGTAGTTCTGGAGCTGATTCTTATCACAGAAATTATTAACAGAATATTTTTTTTATTTCTTTTAGCACTTTCAAGAGTCAATTTAACATTAATATATGTTTGTTTACAAATCATCTTGTGTTCCTTGGAATCTGTTTTTCTTCATATATTCAAGAAGTCGTAACGAGTTTCCGATTTCAGGAAAAGGAAGACATGAACAACACTGATTTACCATGAGATCTCCGGAATTATAAGAGCTACAAATTTGAAATTTGGCAGGTATGTTTATTTAGTTGATTAGAGAGAGATTCACTGAGAACGGATTTTTCAAAAAATAGACTTTTAAGGGGGGTTGCGGAGGCATTATGTCAAACAAAAAGGCCTACCTTTAAAATCCATTAAGCATATTTTTTTTTAAAGTCTGCTAAGAAAAAGATTTAAGTAAATCGACTCACAGAGATTTTCAAGGAGTGCGTTGAAGATACAAATTTTCTATTTTTGAGTTATTACATCCACAAAATTGAAAATGGGCAAACATGTTTTTTTTATTGTGTAAATATTTGCTAAGAACGAATTTTCCGGAAATAGTCTTTAAAGAAGGGTTACGTGGGTGGTATATATTAAAAAAATATTCCGTTTTTGAATAATCGGACTTATTAGTGCTTCTCAAACTTTTAATATCTGTGACACCCTTTTCAATCATAGTTTTCATCACCCCCCTCCCATACAATAATAATGTGTTGGAAGTAATAAAAATAGGACTATATGTGCTACTAAGGCTACGATACGATTTTTTTGCTGCCCATATGGTATAGTGGTTAGTGAGGCTGACTGCGTTTTACCGTAGGACCTGGGTTTTAATCCCGGAAAAGGCACGGATGTTTGTAAATGTATAGTGCATTCGTGGCATGAGGGTACTCTAAATAGCCGTCGAGCCGCATGTCCTTGAGGTTGATGAAAGGGGAAAAGAGGCAAGAGGCCCTTGACCACCCCTAGGACGTTCTCCCTCAAAATTGGGGTGGAATAGAGCAAAATTGTACTGTCGCCTGTATGGTGCTCAAAGCTACGGCTAACGACAGGCGTAAAACTAGCCTCTTGCCACGATGAATTTCGTGGGCCTTGATTTGATGTTACTGTCGATCAGGCGGCATAAGTAACAGCACAGTACGAATTTAACTATAAACCATGCAAATATCAAGATAAGTATTAAATGTTGTACATGACAAGCTCATGAGAGGCACTAGTAATTGTAAAAGTTTTTTAATTTTAATATTGATAAATTAATTATCAAAAATATTGTGATGTACTGATACATTTATAAGTGTATTATATCAGTGTAAATGTGTATTTAAATTTTTATTATGTAAGAATGAATTTGGTTTTACTTTCTTACAGTAAATTAATACTTCTTTCAAATATTATTTTCGACTTTTTAAAAAGCTCGTGTCCCCCTTACAGGTATATCACGCTTCTCTAGGGAGGCACGCCCCACAGTTTGAGAAACGCTGACTTACAGACTTATAATTTGGCAAGGAATGCTGTCCTTTTTACCAGTGCTAAGTGTGTTATTAAGAAAAAGATGAAAGATCTCACTTCAATTCAATGCACAGAGAGAAATTCCAATAAGATCTGGTGGAATTATTTTAAAGATCTTCGCATGTTATCAAGACGTAAAGCAGCTGCCGAGTTTCGTCTGGCTACTGGACACGAATGTCTCCTCAAACATCTTCATCGAATTCATGTTACACAGGCCCCTTTCTGCACGCTTTGTGATATTTAAGAGGACATAGATGCTGACCATATTTGCCACTGTCCAGCACTAAATAGCTCCTCTTTGAGCGCTCTTTATTGGCAAGCCAGGGACTTATTGGGTTCATAGACTTTTCTCGCGGCGTTTTTATTTCCTAATTTGTTTGTTTTCTCTGTTTTTGTTTTTGTTCCGACCCCCTTGTGGTGTAGTGGTCTTTTGCAACCCTGGCCATTGGGAAATAAAAAAAATAATTTGGCAAGCATGTTATTTTTGCTGAGCCGAAATTTTCTAGAATTTTGGTTAGAAAAAATGTATTCGGAGGGTTGTGTGTGTGTGGAGAGGAAGGCGGTAGTCATAACCATACTTTTATTAGAGAAATTTAATTTTTAGCGCGTTTTTCGCGTAGTGTAAAAAAAAGCGCTATTAGGACGCAAATTTCGTCTTCGTTCCATATTTTGTCGTACCTTTTTCTCAGCCAATAATTAACCGATTGACCTCGGGTTTTCGGCATTTGGTAGCATTTGTGCCCTAGATGTGAGCCGAATCATATTTAAATTTAATAATTTAATTTTTTTAAAAAAAATGGTTTTAAATATTTTTTTAAGTATAGTACTATTTTCTGTTAGTAAAAAGTTCATAGTTTCATTATTGTAAAATACAACATGTGAAAAATGCGCTAAAATTACTTGGCCATGCCAATGATTGATATCTTGTTTTTAAATCAAAGATGCTATGAGAATATTTCTCAATCCGAGCAAAAGCTTGATTAGAGTATTAAATATTCAGTGAATTGGGTAAGTAACCGTATGTACATATATTTAATACGTATATGTACAACTCATATGAATCAAAAGAGAGCGTGAGAGATTCAAATCATGACAAAAAAAAACCAAATTTTGAACTTTTGGTTTTTGGAATTACAATTGACCAAATGGGACCCAAAACACTGAAATTATTATAATTTTTCTCCGATATTTTGAAAATTTTGGAATTAAAAGTCTATTCAAAAACTGCAATTTTAGATTTTTTATTTAGATTTAACCTACTTTTAAGATAGTTGTTAGTCCAATTTTCATTTTCATGTTGTGTCAATTTAGCAATTTTGACTATTTAGCTTCAAGATTTATTTTGTTCTATAAACCGGTACAATTTGACGTGTTTACTTTTCTTAGACCTTACCTAAGCCGATCCTTTGAGTGTTTTGTGTTAAAATTAAATAATGGGGTGAGGAGAGGTAAAAATATGTCGATGGCCTCTCAGGTCGTGTGCGCCTGATTCTGTTTCATTCAGAGGTGTGCCTGACGAAGCCCTATTTTTAAAAGATCAAATTGTGTGGGTGTCTGTGACATATGTATTCGATGTTGTGATTATTCACTGTCTTTTTCGGTTTTGAAGATGTGTTCGGCTTGTAAGCCTTTTGTTATTTTTTTGTTCATATTTAAGTGTTTTATCTTGTACTTATATTCATTTAGAATTTTTAACAAAAGTATTTATTTTCTCATTGTCTCACGAAATTCTTCATAAAAAGTTCTGTGTTTCCTCTATGAAGTACTCATTAATTTAAAAAACATTTAAATCCTGAAAATTTTTTTTGAATTTGATTAAAAAGAGAAGCAATTTTTTAATAAAAATCTTTTATTTAAAACAATTGAAACAGTAGTTACTATTTTTTTCCAAGAATCATACAAACATTATTTTGAATATCAATAATTTTCTTTTCTAGTCATGCATTCAAAGCAAAATAAGAAATTAAGTCGTCACACTTGAAAATCAGCATCACAAAGAAACCTTTCAAACAGAGAAACACTTCTTTTTAAATTGAAGAAGCTTTAATCTTTTAAATAGAATGAAGATTTCTATAAAATCTCCAGAAATACCACACAAAAAATTACAGTAAATGAATGTATCAAAAATTTTATTTTCTTAAGTCCATTATTTTAAATTCAGAAGATGTTTTATACTTTGTTTCCTACACTAAAACGGAGAATTTATATTTACAAGCGTGACACATCTTTAGCGAATAATTTTTTTGTGATGAATTATTATCTTTGTATTATTTCTTAATTAGAAAAACATCAAAAGCAAAAGAAATATATTTATAATGGATTAGGTATTTCTTAAAATGATTGTCCTCCAATGTTTTTCAGTATGACAGTCTTAAGTGGACATAAAAATTAATGTATAGAAAAAACATATCTTTTGAGAGCATATGTCCTCGAAAAACCATGCGAAGCGACAAAAAACCTTTGGACAATTCATTTTTACAATCTTAGCTATTGTTGTTCCAATAAGAATGTTTTTAAAACTGATTTGCTTTTTAAAAGCAATACAATTAAAAAAAGACTGTTAAATACTCTATTTTTTAATTAATTTTAAGTTTAGGAAGCTGAGAATAAGAAATAAATATTGTCTTTTTATAAGATTAATAAGCTCGAATAGTATTTAATATGAGCTTAAATATTTATATTTAAAAATAATTATTCAAGTTTTTTAAATGCTGTTTCCTGGATTCACCGTTGAAAAAGTTAGAAATACGATAATTGTATGTTCCAAATTCGTTAATATCTTCCAGTTTGTTTTAAAAAAATGTCCGATAAAGTTGTGATAAAAGATCATAGAAAGTGCTAATGCATGTAAAATACTAAATATATTGTCAAATGTATGACACTGAAATATAAATAATTATACATGTATGCATCATTATTGAAATCGGACAATCTAAAATCGTATTTTTCCTCCAATTTTTAAAAAGAAAAATAAGATCCCTTAAATATTTCTTAGAGATCTGTAAAACCATTAACAAATTAATAAATTGGTCATAAAAATATATCTTAGAAATAAAATGAAAAATTTTACTCTCCCCTTTTATATTTTGATAGTTTTCCTAAACTTGTACTTCTTCTGTTTATGTAAGTGACAATGAATTTTACAGTAAAATTGATAATTATTCATAAGGTAAAATATTGATAGCATTATTGAAGTTAGTTTCTTAATATTATTAGTAATCCTGACTGGAAATTATATTAAATGTCAATAATAGGTCTTATTGTTATTTTGGCGCAACATTAATCCAGATAAAAGCATTTTAGAAATGATAAAAATCTGACGATAAAGTTTTTTTTTTCTAATGGGCATCGGATGGATGTTTTTCTATTGCAGACCTAGTACATTCTTTGGAATTTCCTGATATCTTTTTTTTAGTGCGCCACCATATAAGCGGATACCAATCATCGCAGGTAATTTTGCCGCCAAGTTTCCTCCCCAGAGGGAAGCACGAAACCGTACTTAGGATTTTAATTTTGCCGAAAGCATCCAAGCCAAATAGGCACTCAAGGGGTCTTTTTACATGCCGCATAATCATGCGATATGACCGTTGTCCATTTTCTGCATCATGAAAGTCCTCTGTCTTGAGCTGGCCTCTTAGGCGTACAAAGACAGCGACAAACCAACTACGCCACCCAGCCGGCACATAAGACAAAGTTATAATTAGCAAAGAGCTCATTGTATATATTTTGCATTTATGATTATTGGGTCAGTACTCTAGATTGGAGATGGTTTATGTAATTTTAATTAATGTAAATGACAAATTGATAGTGCTCATGTAAGATGTATTGTTCGATTATCTTACATATTATATACATAAAAGGCAACTGAATCCATATAGTACAGGAATTCTTCGCAATTTACATAAATTACTGTCTATAGTTTCCATTAAACATAGTGAGTTAAGGCATTTATTGTAGTACATGTTTGATATTGATAACCACAGTTATTCAAGAGGTGGTGATCTGTTTATTTAAAGAGGAAAAAAAAACGGACTTATTTTTATAATATTTGAATATATAGAGAAATTTTAGCAAACTAGTTTTCATTGTTCATTAACATAAAAACCAAGGTTTCGAACCGTAATTTTTTTTCGTTCAGGTTTATCTTTAAAAAAATATATTGGTTCAGTTCCTGTTTTCGTTCCGACAAAAATAACGGCTTTCGGATTTCGGTTCAGTTTCAAATGAATAATTTTATTTTATGTTTTTTTTTCTTATCTTTAATCATCTTGTTCATTCAATTGAATTAAATATGTATTATACAAGTGGTTTCAGTGAAATTGAAACAGAAAGATATTAGTGAACATAAATAGGAAATCGAGAAGTAATTTCCATGTAATTATGATAATTATATGGTTGAAGTTAAATTAGTAAATATTGATAAAATGGTTACAGTAACAAAATGACTGAAGATATATCAAACAAAAACACCGAAATTTTTTCGGTACAGTTCCGGTTTGCAGCCTTGGAAATAATCTAATTTATAATATTAAAATTTATTATATTATAAATTTTATTGGATTAATTTATAGTATTTTTGGAGATATTAAAGACAAAATGAAATTTAAGTGAGCAAATCTTACCTATTGATATTCTTAAGTGCTCATATTCCCGAGCTAATGTCTGGAGTGATTTGTTGTCTGAAGTCAAGTCAAGAAATTCGTTATTTTAAATTCTTTGATAGTGAAATTACTCACTGTTGACACGGTGTTGAATTGAAGAGCTAGATGTTTGAGCAAGCGACGTCTTCTTTATTTCTTCATAGATCAGAATTACTCGTCTCTTACCAATAGGTCTAGTGTTTTTTCGTAAATTGACTTTATTTAAATATCGATCTAAAAACCAGGAACTAATTTTAGCAAGATATATTTTTACGATTGAGTAAACAATTAAAAAACGTCCCATAATTAGTAAAGTGACCAAATGTTCGTTTAATGTCATGTAGTTGAGCTGACAAAAGGTCTGGATAAATCAAAATATTTTGTACTTTTTATCACAAATTGCTCATGCTATTAATGCATTTAAAATCATTCCGAAAAATCGAAGTGCTGTTAATTTTATTTGCTGTTTTCTTTGTACCCATTTTTCATTTAAAAGATATTATTAAAAGCATAATACGAGGGTGACTCCGAAATTTTTGAGGTACGCACAGATGCAAAGTTACACAAAGATATTAATGGTTTAATTTGAAAATATAAAATATATTAACTCAGTAGACGATTTTTATTGACTTACTTCAAGTCGTTTAAAGTAGAATAAATTTTAGACAGAAGAGAAAATGGAGTTTATGCGAAAACATTATTTTGATATGATTTTCTATGAGTTTAACAGGCGATTAAATCAAGACAAATGCGTTCAATGGCTACAATAAACATTTGGTGATGAATCTCCATGTCGTGATACTGTATTCAGATGGTTTAAAGAATTTTGCAGGGGTCATAGTTCTCTTGATGAAGAACACACAGGAAGGCCGCGGTCGGCAGTAATGCCGGATAATGTGTCTGACCATACGAAAGGAGTGATAATCGCTGTGTATCAACCAAATGATATAAAAGAAACTTCACATTGGTTCCTCAGCCATACACAAATTTATTCATGAAGAGTTACATATGAAAAAAATAGTTTACCTTTGATTTCCCCATAATCTAACTAAACACCAAAGAGAGGTGCATGTCACAATCATTAAAGCAACCCTTAAATTCCTAAATGATGACGGCCACAGCATCATTTCTAAAATAATAACTGGTGATGAAGCGTTCATACCATTTTTTATCGTTCTAACACGTCAAGAAAGCAAAATATGGATCTTTAAAAATGATCCTACGCCGACAATGGTGAAAAGACAACGAGCAATGAAATAAGTAATGTATGCCATTTTTTCTTCAGAAGTACGAGATTTGTGAAAGCCATCAAGTTGGAAGAACAGAAGACAGCAACAGCAAACTAGTGTAATGCTAAATATCTTCCAAAAATTCTTTACGATAAGAACGTTAGGGGACTAATGCTTCACCATGACACTGCATCTTCCCATACAGCTGGATTAACACAATGAAGTTTTTTAAGCAAAAACAAATTAAAGTGATAAAAAAATCCACTTTTTTCTCCGGATCAAGCTATGTGTGAATTTTGGGTATTTTTTAATTAAAAAAGAACTTACTTGGATATCGTTTTCATTCAGAAGCAGAAATTCATGGGACTATAAAAGCATTTTTTTCTCATCAATTCCAAGAAATGAATGGTTTGGGGCATTCATTCTGTGAAAAATCCGTCTACAAAAGAACATTGATGCTGGAGGATGCTACTTTGAATACTCATAAATTTTATAAGTATAACTTTAAAAATCTAGATGTATCTCAAACATTTCAGGAGACCCTCGTACTCCTTCATATGCCACTTTAATTTATGAAGGAAGCATAATATCTAGGATTTGTTTTACTAAAAACATTTATCTGACAAGCTTTATTGACTACCATATGACGATAATCGCATTTAAGAATTTTTCATTAATCTATGGATTGCTGAAAGTTTTACAGCACTCAATATCTGAAGTTATGGTGTGCTAATTTCATAAGTATGAAAATGTAATTGATTAATTGTTTAATTAGAATTAACAAAATAACTCTTGAGCACGTGATTAATTTATTCATTTTCTTCAAGCATACCCCAAGATATTACCCCAAGAAAAAAAGTTAGTTGCAAAACTCTCAATTATAAAAACTTTTGCAATTACTGAATGTAATGAAACCATTATTTTAAGTGTAATTATCTAATTAGTGGATCTTTCGGTAGTTTTCCCAATATTAAAACATTTAAAAGTGAAGCAGGAGCATATCATATTTTTCTAGAAATAGGACAGTCTTTTTTTCCTCATATAACTATAAAAAATGCGTCTTTTTCCCTTGCATCAAGTCAATTAAAGTAAAAAAAAAAGATACAACAATTACATTTAATCAAAACTTGGCTTGATTACCGTTTTTTGTGAGGGATGGAGGGTAAACAATATGAGATTCTTCTTAATGCATTAAGATAAATACCACAAGACAAATCTTTTTAGAAAAAAAACTGTTCCACAAAAATTTTGTAGCTTTGGAGATAAAACAGTGAATGGAAAAATTAAGTGAAATATAGGAAAAATAAATAAACATTTTTTTTTCTATAAAGATTAATATTCTATAAAGATAATATTTTTTTCTATCAAATTAATATTCTTTGAAGTAAATGATAACGTGTATATTGTCCAGTACATTATCAATTTTTTTTATCAATGAAAGAAATCCATAATATTCAAAAGAAAATAACAATATGTTTTTTCTGGCTGAATATCGTTTCATTCATTAGTTATAACTGCTGCAATAAAGAAAAAATATGAATGGTTAACGAATCAGTTTCTTGATATATAGTTGTCAAATAAATATTTCCCAAAACAGGTAAAAAAACTTTTTGTGAAATATATATATACACTGGTGTCCAAAAGTTAAACATAATTGATAATTATGTGAATAAAGAAGAAACTGTAAAACAGAATGGCGGGAAACGTGATATACGAGTGTAAAATGGTTATAAAAAAAGGAAGCAAATCAAAAAGAATGATAATAATTAATTTTATTATCCAAAGTAGCAGTTTGAAAGAAAACTGAGCATAGCAAGGATTTACACTTTAAAGAAAAAATGAAAGGAATTATATTAAATAAAATACTGATGCTGCAGTTTAATAAGGCGTGTGGTCACCTCTGACAGCCAGGCACGCTGCACAGCGATTTACCATACTTGCTATGAGATGATGAATGAGTCGTGAGCTCAAACGGTTCCAAGCTTCTTGGAGTCTGTAACGAAGCTTGGTGGGTGCGAAAGGGGTGCAATTTGTCTCCCGAGCAAATACAATACATGCTCGATAGTATTTAAATCAGGGGAGCTCGCAGGCCACGACATGCGCTGGATGTTTTCCGTTTCAAGGAAGTCATCAATCAACACCGCTCGGTGACATGGCGCATTATCATCCATGAATATGAAGTCAGGACCTACAGCACCTCGAAACAAGTGAACATAAGGCTCAAGAACTTCGTCTCTGTATCTTTGAACAGTCACAGACCATGTGTCAAAGAAATGGAGGTCTGTGCGGCCGTCCATCATGATTCCTGCCCATATCATTACTCCCCTTGATGGAAAATGATGTCTTTCCGTTATGTTTCTTGGTTGAAAATATGTTCCACGTTGTCTCCATATCGTTACATGGCGAGAATAACTACTCAGACTATACCCGAACTCGTCACTTAACATCACATTGGCCCACTCTCCCATACTCCAATGTTGATGTTTCAAACTGCAGTTCAAACGAGCGCATTTATGAGCTGACGTGAGAGGAATGCAAACTGCTGGTCTTCTGGCATACAGGTAAGCATGATTGAGTGAGTTTCCTGTAAACAGTTTGTCTCGAAATTCGTATTCCTGTGGCAACTGTAAGCGCCGAACTCAGCTCTCTGGCACTACTGCCCCTCTGACGTCGTGCACTTATTACCAGATATCAGTCTTGGCAGGGGATTGTGACTCTTGGTCGACCTGATACTTGTTGTCGGGTAACATCTCCCGTTATTTGAAACCTCTGCCACAGTCTTGAGATCACAGACTGGTCTACATTCAGAATTCGAGACACTTCGGTTTGTGATCGTGAGGATTCCAGCATTACAACGATTTATCCTTTCGTAAACATGTCCAATTGGCGTCTCTGTGCCATCTTTCACCTTGTTTGATGGTTAACAATGTTACTTAGCACAGCAGATGCACGAAACTTGTCTGAACTGCATATGATACGTTAATTGGTTTCTCCGCGTTCCAACATGCGCCGGTGTTTCGCTCAGAACATAATCGACTGAAAAGTTTTGCATAAGCCCAATGTTTCGTCTTCACTCAATTAATATCCGCAAGAAATTTGGAATAATTTTACGAATATTTACTCCATGTTTTTCGAATTTTACGATTTATGCTTAACTTTTGGACACCAGTGTTTATATATATATATATCATGGTTATATATATGGTCATATATATGTCATGTTTTTTCGAGTCAACATTAAGACATTTTATTTTGAACTGTCCTTTTTCCATAAAATCAATTTTGGATCTGCTTGCTAAGAGAGAGAAGAGAGACGGGCACCAAGTTTCTTAGAATCTGTAACCACTTACACACCAGTTGTTTTCAAGTACTTTTCTTAATGAACAGATATATTTGAATGTTAAGCATTTAAGCTTGACATTCTAGGTAATAAAAATTAATGGTCGGAATGGCAAAGTTCTGTTTAGGGCCATGTGTTCTTCATTCCTGAACTGGATAATACTAACTTTAATACTTGAAGATGTAAGGGGAAAACAAAAGTTAAAAGTTGTCTAAGGATTTAATTTTAGATCTAATTTAATTATCCTTATATATATATATATATATATATATATATATACTATCAATGGAAAATCTATAATTTTCGTAAAAATTCAAGCATTACTTGTTATTTTATTTATGATTTGTCTTCCATCTTACTTCAAATTTTTGAAATCGATACTAAATGTTCTAAGTTCGTAAAAAAATTGCAAAGAGAGAAATTATTTAGAAAATTGAGAATACATGTTGCAAACTGGAGGTTACTGGTGTAAGAGGGTTCGGAAAAGAAGAATACCTGATTTTAAAATTAGTTACTTTCATTTTAGATCTAACACTTTATGAACGATTTACAACTTATTTCTTAACCTAGAGTGTATTCTCTATTCCAAATTCTTAATCTAACTTATGAGATTTTCAAAAAGACTTATCTTTGATCGTAGTTCCTTATAGAACTCCTTCTGGAACAATGACAGCTTGGTACAAATGCGCTTCTATTTCCTTTCACATCTCCGGGGGAAGGCTAAGATGAACTTTAACTTCGACCCACGCGATCTTCTAGTCACAATTCACTTTCTGTTCTTTCGCGAGATTTTACGAGTAACCTGATACACTCCGATGGCAGGGTTTAAATAGCATTTACACTAGCGTAAAATCATATCTACGGAAAGAGGTTTTTAAATTAAAATCACTATGAAATAATAGCTACCCCAAGAGGATTAGATAAGTTCCGCGGTTAGAGAACCCATCATATACTGATATTAAAAACTTAGTGAAGTTCTCGGTGAAAACAGAATAATAAAAAATGTTTTAAAAATTTTATTTTCTTTCTTATTTAAAAAGAAAAAAATCATGAGCGCTAAATTTTAAAGTTGATTAAATTTTTTTAAGAAAAACAATCTTTATGATTTTTTTAAATATCCATAAAAATATTTTGGAAGGTTCATGACTTTGATATGTGTCACGTGATAATGTAAATGTATTTAAAATAAATTGCTGAATTTTGTGACAATGAAAAATAGTTTTCGTATATTTTCATGGGAATACAGATTTACTATTTTGTTCTTCCTCATTCACTCAAAAAGTAATTTTGAAAATAATTATTTTCAATACGTAATACTTCAGTTAAAGCCATCGCAAAATTAGTAACTGTGCATATCCCAGCACTGCCAACTATATGTACAGTGCTGGGATTCCATACATTTAGTTAAAATTAATACTAATGTCTTTTCAATTTAAGTGGTTTTCCAAATGTCTTTTTAAACCCTATACTTAATATATTATTTTATGAACTGTTACGAAACATCTGAACACTAATATTCATGGCATATTTATCCATTTTGTTTTAAATTTAAAAATTGCTTGAAATACACCAATACTCAGTGTTTTCACTATAAGTCAGTTTATTGAGTTGATATATAATTTTTGTATCCCTCCAATGTTAGTTGATGCACAAAAGATTTCAAAATGAAATCTCAATGAAGTGAAATTTACTTTTTAAAATTGTTGTCCACACCCGCATTAAAAAATATAATAATAATTACTTCTATACTTACTTAATGTACACTGGTGTCCAAAATTTAAGCATAAATCGTAAAATGCGAAAAATATGGAGTAAATATTCGTAAAATTATTCCAAATTTCTTGCGGATATTAATTAGGTGACGAAAAACATTCGCTTTATGCAAAACTTTTCGTTCGACTACGTCCTGCGCGAAACAACGGCGCATGTCGGAACGCGGAGAAACTGATTCACGCAGCATAAGCAGTTCAGACAAGTTTCGTGCATCTGCTGTGGAAGGAACGCTGTTAACCACCAAACAAAGTGAATGATGGCACAGAGACGCCAATTGGACATGTTTACGATAGGAAGAATCGTTGGAATGCTGGAATCCTCGCGATCACAAACCGAAGTGTCTCGAATTCTGAATGTGGACCAGTCTGTGATCTCAAGACTGTGGCAGAAGTTTCAAAGAACGGGAGATGTTACACAACAACAAGTATCAGGTTGACCAAGAGTCACAACCCCTTGCCAAGACCGATATCTGGTAATACGTGCGCGACGTCAGAGGGGCAGTACTGCCTGAGCTCTGAGTTCGGCGCTCACAGTTGCCACAGGAATACGAATTTCGAGACAAACTGTTTACAGGAGACTCAATCATGCTGGCCTGTATGCCAGAAGATCAGCAATTTGCATTCCTCTCACATCTGCTCATAAATCGAGCTCGTTTGAACTGGAGTTTGAAACATCAACATTGGAGTGTGGGAGAGTGGGCCAATATGATGTTCAGTGACGAGTCCGGGTTTAGTCTGAGTAGTGATTCTCTGCAGGTAACGATATGGAGACAACGTGGAAGACGTCTTGAACCAAGAAACATAACGGAAAGACATCATTTTCCATCAAGGGGAGTAATGATATTGGCAGGAATCATGATGGACGGCCGCACAGACCTCCATTTCTTTGACACATGGTCTGTGACTGTTCAAAGATACAGAGACGAAGTTCTTGAGCCTTATGTTCACTTGTTTCGAGGTGCTGTTGGTCCTGACTTCATATTCATGGATGATAATGCGCCATGTCACCGAGCGGTGCTCATTGACGACTTCCTTGAAACGGAAAACATCCAGCGCATGTCGTGGCCTGCGAACTCCTCTGATTTAAATCCTATCGAGCATGTATGGTATATGCTCGGGAGACAAATTGCACCCCTTTCGCACCCACCAAACTCCGTTACAGAACTGAAGAGAGCTCTCCAAGAAGCTTGGAACCGTTTGAGCCCACAACTCATTCATCATCTCATAGCAAGTATGGTAAATCGCTGTGCAGCGTGCCTGGCTGTTATAGGTGACCACACGACTTATTAAACTGCAGTATCAGTATTTTATTTAATAATTTCTTTCATTTTTTCTTTAAAGTGTGAATCCTTCCTATGCTCAGTTTTCTTTCAAACTGCTACTTTGGATAACAAAATTAATTATCATCATTCTTTTGAATTGCTTCCTTATTTTATAACCATTTTACACTCGCATGTCACGTTTCCCGCCATTCTGTTTTACAGTTCCTTCTTCATTCACATAATTATCAATTATTCTTAACTTTTGGACACCAGTGTATATTTTGGTAAAGATTGAAATATAGATAGTATGATTAATTTTACAGTATGACTATTGTTGTCTCAGAATCTTTAAAACTTTTTTTTGTTTCTTTACAAAATTTTTGTAGAATTTTAATTCAACTCTCTTAGAAATATTAAATGGCTTAAAACCTTCTTCTTATAAAATAATTTTCCAGATAACATACTCTATAATTAACACTCATTAGGATCATTAAATAACATGAAATATTTACGGTATTTATCATGCTAATAAAATGTAAGAAATTTTATTTTATTCAATTTTTTTTCTTATATTGCTGTATTATTATCTTGCATTAGGTGGTTATAATTAAAGTTATACTATTAGAATTAGAACTGTTTGCCTGCAGAACCCGTTGTACCTATATGATTATGATGAAACTTGGAAAATATGATATATGGACCATGGGGAAAAGGTTTCTGCAATTAAAAAAAAGTTCAAATATTGATCACTACGAGGAAATGTGGTGCCTAGAGGACAAAAAATATGTTAGAATCGTTAAAATTTATTCATTTACAGAATATGCTCAATATGTGCTCAATTGATATTAATAACGTGTTGACAGCGCATTATAGCGTTTCCAATTGTAAAGGAAGCAACTCACGAGGAACTTCAGCCACATTGCGTATAACGCTTGCTTTCAAATCAGGTAAAATGCTAATTCCTCCTCTATAAACACGATCTTTTCGAAATACCTACAACCAGAAATCACGTAGATTTACGTCTTGTGAACGAGAAGGCAATGCATCCGTAAAATGTCTGAATATTACATAATCATCGCCAAAGGTAGCTCTAAGAAGTGCTTTGATTTGGCACCTAATGGGGGAAGTTGCTATATCTTGCATAAAGATAATGGTTTGCAAACAATGTCGTTCCTGTAAAGTAGGAATGACCTGCTGTTGATGGAGTTAACTGTACCGAGCACTCGTGACAGGTCAGCTTTTAAGACCTTGTCGAGTAAGAGTTTCAACGAAAAAGGACCGAGGATGAACTCAGCAGTAAATCTACACCAAGCAGCCACGTAATCAGAAAGCAGTGATCTCTGATGCAGGGTATTAGGAGGTGAAGTACCCCATATGCGGCAATTTTGACTTTCCACAGCTCCATCTAAATAAAAGTGTGCCTCATTTGACCATAGAATTTTCCAAGGCCACTCGTCATGAACATTCATTCTCGTTGAAAATCGGCAAGTTCAAGGTGTGTTTAATGATCTTGAGGCTTCAGCGTTTGCATCAGGTGGATCTTATTTGGATACCATTTCAAAATGTGTTGCAGAATTTTTCGTACTGTCAACCAGGGAGCCTCCAACTTGAGTGACACTGATTGACCACTTGCTGAAGAATAGATGGAACTAAAGGCTCTTTCAACTACAGCAGTAGCAACTTCTTTGACAGTTTCAGTCCCAACCAGTTTTCGGGCAGCACACCCAAATCTCCGGTCTCTTCACATTTCATGATTATCTTCCTCATACCATTCCTCGATATGGGCCCATTTTGCAGATCCTTTAAGAGACGATATTAACTCAAAGCAGCTAAGTGGTTGCGATCTTTCTGATAAAACAGTTTTACCTGTAAGTCTTGATCTTTTTTTTTTAAGGGCATGATAAGTGATGACAAACGCACGCTGGATGGTGGTCAAAAGTTGTACTAATATTTGTATATTTCAGAAATATTTTCCCCATGGTCCATATAGCATATACTCCATCAAAATCCGAAAAGCAGAACAGGTTCTACAAACATCTGGATAGTGAAACTTTAATACTAACCACACGGTAGGACTGTTATAAGAAATGTAAAACCAAATCGGATGTTGTACAAGGTAATATCACTCGTTACAATATATTGGTAGATGAAACAAATTTACACAAATATATACTACAAAACTGTGATAAAAACATCATTAAAGTCGATTTTACTGTATTTTAACGTCATGAAAAAACCAGCAGAATTGCTTGATTAATTAAGTATTTATTACTACAGCATCAAATTCCTTTCTTAAGATTAAAAATTGTTTATTTAATTTTCTTTTTAGGGGTTTCTGAATTCATTGTCAGACCTTGTACGGTTAAAAACCTTTATCAACTTAATTAAGAGGAGCTTATCCGAACATTTTTAATTTTTGTTTCAAGAAAGTGAACGTGCATATATTTCACTCTAAAAAAAGTAAACTATGCGAAATATTTCGTCTTGATAGAAATCTTAATAATCTCTTCCAATTTACACAGCTTTGAAGAACTAGATCCAAGCATATTAGTAGGTACCATCAGGAGGATGAATGTTTCATTAATCTTAGCTAGAATTATTTTAACTTGGTAACAATTAAAACAAATCTAGTGAAAAATAATAATTGTGGCGGAAATATATATTTGGTATTATTTGACAATAATTTATTAATAAACTGTTTCACGTTTGAATTTATTGCTCTTTGCTGCCTTAAGAAATAATTAATGTTTCTTAAATTAGTGTTCCTTTAAATATTTGACACTTTTACATCGAAAATGATTAGTTTGAAATGTATTAAAATCTTTAAGAAAACATTACAAGAGTCTTTTGTCACTGCTATTATCTTTATTACAACATATTTTAAAATAAAGAGATTGTTATTTTCTCCATTCATCTTAATTTAAGATAAAAGAGCATGATATATATGCATTCGAGGATTTCTAACAAGTTGAAGGAAAGTAAAGTAAACAAGTAAATGCATGCAAGAATATAATTAAAGAGTAATTTTAAATAAAACTAATGCGATTTAGTGTTATAATGTATTTCCTATGTTTTTAGACTAAATTAATTTTAATAGTACTTATTTATATATTTTCTCAACCTGTGTATAGTTTTATAATAAATATGAACATTTTTTTCTAAAATACTTATTGTAAATTTATGGTATTTTAAAACTCACCCTAACAATGGCTATACATTCTAATTAAATTAAATCGTAAAATATCAAATTAATCTTAAAAGGGTACATTATCATCTTTTTTTCTTAATAGTTAAATATAATTACAGATTATTCAATCGATAAAATATTTTTTTAAAGTTTGCAATAACAGAAGAATATAAGACATTTATTTGAAACTATGTATTTCTTTAAAACTTAATCATTTTCTTAAAATTATATTTTCTGATTTTTTTATATCTAGGCATAATTTAATGTCTAGCTCAGAAATAATGCACATTTAAGATTTTCTAAACTTAATTTCCTTTTATTCAAACAGAATAGCGACCGAATGCATTATATACAGTCACCGATCCCTTTTTTATGCTGTAATGAATATACGATATAATGGATATGCCATAATCGCCTTAGCTCATAATTCTTTCAAAGAAGAGACAAGTCATCCATTAAAATATGATTATTTTTGTCGGTTCATCTTATAGTTCCACTCTAATCCTTCAGGCGATAATAATAAAATTTTAATTACAGTAGTACTGCTTCTTTGTAAAGACAACTCTAAAGAAATTTATTCCCAATGCTAATTAAAGTGCCCTTAACTTACTATTACTTCTTTTTTTTACCCATTTTTTGAAAATTTCATTGTATATAGTCTTTTTTTTTTGAAGATGGTAATTAGTCGTCAGCCGATAACCAATTAACTAATTTCTTATTTTTCTTTAATCTTTTGCTAAATTGAATGAATGGGCGCTTTATGAAAAATGTAGTGAATATAATATTTTGATATTATAACCAAAAAGAACTTTTTAAGAATACTATTAAAGGATAATTAGTATAAGCGTAAATTATAATAAGCTCTTTATTTACTTTGTTCTGAAGAAATGGATGATGATTTATAAAACAAGAGATAAATAATTTCTTATCATTCATTTGATACAGATAATGCTCTGCAAACACCATTCACTGTAATTTCCTAAGGTAAAACTGTAATTCAAAAATAACCTGTGAAGATTTCTGTGAGATTTTCCAACTACACTTGACTGGCATATGCGCAAATTATGCTTTTTAAATTCACTAGTATGCTATTAGCCAATTTATCTCGGGACCCTCACGCGGGGCAGTCTCCCCACCCAGGCTCACGAAATCTTTAATTCTGAGAAAACTTTTTATTTCTTACCAATCAATGACCTTGTCAGTATCCTCCTATATGACAGTTTTCATGGGAACTAAAATGTATTTGTCACATATCTGCCACTTTTTTTGGGGGTGGGGGGGCTTCAAAAGGTTTTTTTTTAAACAATCTTAAGGTGCTTGTAGTGACTTGAGTTCCCCCTGTGACTACATTTGCTCCAAAATATTTTCTATGAACAGGCTACATTTCCCCCTGTAAACGATTTAGTGGTTTTGATAGCTGTGTTGTACGACTCATATTGGCTTAGAAATGTAAATGAGCAGAATACATTTTTAAAAAATGGGCATCTACATTATCTATTGAATGAAGTTGAAACGGATCAAGCAACGGAAGAACTCGATGAAATAATGGATATTAATCATGATGGTGAAAGTAAATTTTGGAAAAAAGATGATTATAAAACGTTTAAGTTGTAAAATTTTCAAATGCTATCCAAAAAACTCCATCCATTAAGACATGAAGCAAACGTACACCACAAGATGCACTACACCCTGTCAAAAAGTCACATGAAAAAAAAGGTTATTTATCGATCATTTAAGGGTGATACAACTATAATAACTTGAACAAAATATGAGATTCTGGTCTGCAAATATTATTCCTGTAATGTTAGAATAAATTGTCTGTAATCCTTGCCCTTTATTGAAATGTCTCACATCTGAAACATTTTAGTTTAGTTTGATTGGATTTTTTCTCAAATTTTCAAAGAAAAATGTAAAAGTCCTTAAAATAGGTAAGTATACTTTCTCTTAGTTAAATTATTCACTAAAATTACGATTTTTATTGTGTACAACAAAATTAATTATAAAAAAAAAGAATTGGGGTAACTCCGTCATCTCGAGCGACTATTAAATTTAGTATTGAGTTCGCGCCTTCTCCCGGGTTAGCACTTTCCAAATACACATTTTATATGCATATATCACACAATGCCAAAACATTTATATTATGCTTCACTTATTTCGTTTTAAACAGCAAACCTGACGATTTATACAGAAACGCTTTATTGTATTATCTATGGAATAACGTTCAGAAACTTAATAAACACATCAATGATTACAATTCTTCCATTCATATATTCATTGTAAATAGTTTATCGAATTGTTTTATTTTGTGACTATTCCTATACTTAAGATAAATATGAAAATCTTAAAAAGGGAAATCAGTATAGTGAAATCTTCATTGAAAATTTGCAATTATATTTTCATGATATAAAAAATCTATTTAAATGACTGACTCTTTCGTAATACCCTATTAGCGAAAGGAGTACAAATAAGTTTCCCCTGTTCGACAAAAGATGGCATCACCAATAATTTGTAGTTGAAAGTATCAGATGTAAAACTTCATATCTTAAGGTTGGACATCTGACAACACTATAACCTTGAACTATTACCAATTTTGTATCAGCATCACATAATTTTTTTTGTTCTAAAATGTAGTTTTGAGCAGGATAAAAATCATATGCTGGAACTTTTTATTTATATCTTTAATTTGAATAAATCTCCAGTTTTTTCTCCAGTTGTAGAATATCCAGTTTCAGTTTGTCATTTTGGAATTAAAGTATAATTATCTCTAGGGTTTTTCTTAATAAAATCATTAAATATAATACCTTTTAGTCATCAAAGTTATTTGGAAAAATTAAAAATTTGTATCACACATGCTTATAATAAAACCAAGGAAAATATTCTACTTAAAATTAAAGTTTTGGTTAATTATATTACAGAAAAAGTTTTATTTTAAAAAATAATGATTGTATCCACACGTAATGCTAAAAAATCCTTTTATAAGCTAAAAATGTTCCTTAATTAAATTTCCTAATTAAACTATTCCAATTATAGTTAATTTGTTTTCAAACCAACTGCAAAAATACAACATGTAGCCAATTATATTGAGAGTTCGAGTAACTATCTTATACAAAAAAACTGATTTAATACAATTATAATATATGGTACATAAAAAGAAAATATAAATAAAGAGTTTTGAAAATATCCGGATAGAAAACTTCCTAAAAACATAAAAATTTTTAAGTGGTTTTACATCATACTATACATTTTATTCACCAATTTCTTCTTGCTATTTCATTTTTATCAAGGAGACTTTAATGTGATATTGCAATTTATTCCTATTATAGCAGAAGTACTTCACGAAACTATTTTTGATGTAATATCATGTTACACACACGTACATAAAATATTCTCATTTAAATATTTAATATATTTTACCTGATCAATATTTATGATTAATATATTCCTAAGGATGCAAGTGAAGCAAACGAATATAAATAATGTAAAATAAATATTTACAAGATCCTTTTCCAAATTATTTTGTAGATTGAAGTTCCATAATATGTCTGAAACAAATTCTTTAAATCACCTAGACGCACATGTTAACTTTAAAATACTTCACTTTCCCATTTAAATTGATATACACCATTTTCTCTGCATTTTCATCGAAGAAAAAAATCAACAGCTCTAAAACGTGTTTTCCAGATTTGTGGAAGTGTCTCTGAGCTAAATGTTTACATTCAACCACCTGCATGCTACCCAAATTTATCAATTTCGCTGTTTTCCCGTAAGTAAAACTAAACACCATATAATATCCATACATGTATCTGTTAATCTTCATTTGATCTTCTGGAATATTGTAGTCTACTTTGCTGATCCATTGCAGATAGGTATTCGAATATAAATTTAGAGCTTTGTTTTAAGTTTAACTGGCCCCTATATTATTTTATAAACAACGTCTTTATCTTTACCATATAACATTTCTATATTTTTTTCAATTCTATAGATTTACCTAAAAATGAATTAGAAACTCATTACATTATTTAATTTTCTAGCTAAACCGTTGCGTTCAGTTTCTTATAAGCAAAGGTGTCTGTGACATGTTTGTTGAAACAAACAAAATATTGCTGTATATTTTTTGAGAGTACATTTATAAAATATAAATATGCATTACATAGTCTCGGACTATCTTTCTCCATGTATATTGGTCAGGTAGACGCCACAAATTCTGAAGCAATAATTGCTTTAGTCTAATTTAAACAATATCTGATTTCAAAAGGCTAAATTACTTCCCAGTTATGTACTTTTAACTTTTTATTAAATAATTTTTCATACAGAATCACCACATCACAAAATATATTCTCACTTAACCCCTTAACTGTCAATTAAAAGTGTTACACGTTTCGCTCTCCAGTGTCACTATTTTTTTTACATAAACGTGCGTATGTGATGTATTGGGGGAAAGAAAAAGGCACAAATAACCATATTGTTCACTGAAATTAGTAAATCCTTCACAAACCTTTCATTTTTTTGCAATTTAAAATCTTCGAAACTGTTTTACTGACAACAGCACAAAGGAAAAAAATCGTATTTGAAAGACGGATATATGCGTAAAGTGTACATAACGCAACTATTGAGCGAGCCGGATATATACGCAGGTGACACTTAAGGGAGGGGGTAAAGCTTTTTCAACTTACTTATATGCTTTTCATTTCTAATTCGCATGTATTTAATTTTGTAATTGCCATAAATAATTAGTGTTGAAGCGTAATATGATTTGTTCTAGATTTTTTTAGCTGAAAAGAGATGGAATTAGTTAGAAGTAGAGAAAGGGGAGTTCAAAAAAGATCTCTGAAGAAGTTTCAAGATATTCTACGCCGTGGTGTTTGATAACAAATGAATAATAAAGTGCATTTGTAAAAAAATAATGATAATAATGAATTGGAAACATAACTCTGGTAAACAGGAGTTATGTTTTCAATTATGATGACATAGGATTATATGTGACAGAGAAAATTAAAATGAACTTGATGAAAAACGACACATAACTGCAAATCAGAGAATTTCCATGCTATAGGGGTAACATGAATGCTATAAAAGGGATTTGATCTGATTATCAAATAAAACAAATTTCAGTTAATATCTTTGTGTCTTTTGGAAGTTTTGCGGGTGAAAAATTATTTAGTTATCTATTGTGATCCTGAACATCTAAAGATCATTAATTTTTTTCCTTAGAAAATTGAGATTCCTCGTTAAAAATAATTTTTTTCAGTCTTTGATGATCCAAATCCAGTATACCCGAATTTTTTTGCAAATAGACCGGTCGGTGACAGCATATGAAGCATTTCATGAGTTCAGATCTCAAATTTAAGTCCACTAAAAGTAGTTGCGGTCACTGATGACCCGGTTATTTCTGAGATTATTTATATTTTTATTTATATTTCTGAGATTATATTTATACAATTTCTCAGATTCTGCCATCTCTTTAGGACAACTTATAACTTTTTAAGCCTAGGTTTGAGTATTAAAGCCCTAAAAATTCCTGCGATCTTTCAATTTGATGATCTGATTTTCTCAAGAAGCGCGCAAATAAGCACGAAGATATATAATCTCTTACTGATTTTAATTATTTCTTTAATTATTCTACAAGGAATATGTTTTTTCTTAAATTTACTACTTTTCTATGTTATCTAACCTATAACTATTATATATATATAGTATATAAATGTGTATTTTCTCTTACAGATAAAAATCAGCATTTTTTTTACAACAGTACGAACTACAAAAGAAAAATTTATGACAGAATATTGAATTGGTTGAACTTGAAGGCCGTAGTAAGAATCGTTGGAAAAACACAGCTTTTTCAGCGTCATTAAAATAATGTGGAGTCTCAGAACTATTTTTCCGATTCACTATTCATTATTTCTTTAAAATGAAGGAAGAATTGGTTTGTGATTATTATTTTTCATGCACAATTAATTTTAACAAGACTTCAAGTTTCTTGGCAGTTAACTATGATTCAACGTAACGAATTCAATTTAGAGAACTTTTCCTGATGCGATATTGATTTCCATTCAATTGTATTTTTTATAGAAAAAAATATATATATATATATATAATTAGCTTATCAAACTGCTGATATTCAGTTTTATTTAATGTTTTACTGAAGTATCATTTAGGGATTTGATAAGTAAATTTAAGTATTGTATTAAATATAATGAAAGTTTTCACTTAATTTTGTTAATTAATTTCAATAAAAATAATGAACTGATAGATATAGAAACAAATTTGCCTCATTTTTGGATTTTTTAATAATTATTTCTCAATTTATTTCAATTAGAAAAAGATGATCTACGTCTCTATAACAAATAATTAGTAAAAAGAGTCTTGTATATGATTGTTGTATATTATTAGGTTTTTATGAATGGGAGTTCAATTCAAATTTTTTATATGTATTTTAAAGAAGGTTTAACCTAACTGAATGTATTCATGATGTTACTTAGATCAACTTAAATTAGCCTACTATAACTAATGCCAGATAATTATAATGGATTCATGTTTTAGTATTGTTTTTATCAAGGGTTATTTTGGAATAGAAGCACTTGGACTTTCAGTTTCAGCATAATGTAGAATTTAGAAATGGAGTAAAATTACTGCTAGTTTTTTTTTAAAAAAGGATCATAAAAATCTTAAGATTGTATGGTCTTTCATGGGCACAAAGTTATGTTTTATGTATAATTATATGATGAATTGAAATTCAATAAAATAAAAATTAACACTACATCTGTACATTTTCATTTATACATTTAAGTAATATTTTTATGAAATTAGACATTCTTTTTCATTACCTGTTCTTATTTTTCAAAATTAAAAATATAGTTTTATGAATGAGGATAATTTGTTTTTCATTTGTTATTATGTACATGTGTACTCTCAGTTAAAGTTAGGTATGAGTTTTTATTTAACTTGTAGAATACAGTAATACCATTAGCTTTCGCAACTGATTGATAACCACGTAAATAGAATTCGCGTAATTCGTAGTATAATTTCGCATATAAATACATATAAATCATTTTTATTTCCGGCTATATTGATTTTATATTTATTTTTAAAAAAATAATAATTGAGAAAAAGAAATTTAATAATATCTTAGATAACACAAATACAAAACGGCAAACCGAATTTATTTTGATGTAGAAGATTTCATCCAATCTAACAAAATAGTCTGCGGGCTCTAAAAGATTTTTTTCCCCTCAAAATTTCTTAGCATTGTAATAATTTTTTATTCCTTGTTTTGTTGAAAAATACGCTCTTCATTGCAATGTATATTTTCTAAAATTTGCAAACATTTTTCAATTAAACTAAAGTCTTTTGTCAAGTTCTCAACCGTCATTCGATTTTCTGATTTAATTGGGTCTAAAGACTCTAGTTTTTCAATGTCTTATTCTTGTTCGTCCATTTCTGTGAGCTCATCAAGTGTTAGCTGCTGACTGTGAAAATACAACAGTTCTTGAAAGTCATTAATATCCACTTCTAAATTTATTTGTCTGGCAAGATCGACTTCTTTAATCACATTACCAATTTCATCAGGCTGCAGCCTGATTTCACCTGAGTTTCAGTGATAAAGAATAATAAATAATAAAAAAAGGACACAATCTTTTTCCAGACGCAATTCAAAAGTTTTGTGAAACTTCATTCCAAGACGGTTCGATGATTCTGACTGCATCTAAAATATTGAATTGTATCCAAAAATCTTTAACAAAGAGCTCGTTGTTTTATCTCACAGTTTCCTGCAGTTAGGCAACCGATCGTCTCGCATAAAAAGCTTCTAAAATTTTGATGACTCCTTTATACATAGGTCGAAGCAAACTAGTTGTATTTTGTGGCAAATTAGTTTTTACTCGTGGAACAAAATTAGTTAAAGTTTCGTAGTGATTATCTGGTGTGTTCCAAATTACTAGTCTCCCCTTAAATAAATAAATGTATCCTGTTAAGTTTGGAACAAACGTTCTACTTCAGTCGTCAGGTATGAATTAATGACAAAATTAATTCTCAAAGGGAGAAAAAAAAACGAATCGACTAGATTTGAAATAGTATTGCTGTATATAATAGGAGTATTGTAAAATTTATAAACATTAGTGCCGAACCCCTTCTCAAATGGAACTTGTTAGCTTTCTAGACTACAAATACATTCCGCATTGCCCATTTGAACAAATTAAATAATCGGATTTTTAAGTTATATTCAAAGTTCTTATTGGGAATTAAATTAAAGATAAGCTTTGCATTTTTTAGATTTTTGTATTTTTCAAAAAGTAAAATACATGTTTGCTTAATTTTTTTCAAAGAAAAAACAATTTATCTGAAGAAATAAAAAATACATAAAACAATAGTATTAAAGAGTATTTTTAAAATTTTAAACGTTGGTGGGTACATTGTAGATAAAAGTAGAGATCAGTGAACAAACTATCGCTTACATAACCGACCACAGGCAGAACATGTAAAAAAAAAAACTATAACTGAAAATGTTTTGGATATTCGAATTTAGAGAACTTATGTTCATATTCAGAAAAAACATTATGGAACTAATTTGATATAGGGGTGCAACGCGCAAAGCGATGTTTGGCGCGATTCCTTAATCGCGCTAAGCAGTTCTTGTTGTCGAGTGATATGAAATCCAAGATGGTGGCCTAGCGGAGACAAATAGTCAGAAAAACAACATTAAAGAGCTGTTTTGAAATATATTTTAAACGAGAGTATAGGAATAGATTAAAAATAACCAAGATCAATCGATAATGAATATCAATATAATATATAATAAAAGTTATATATATAATAATATTATGTGATATATAATAATAATCGTATAATGTAATTTAATAGTAATCATTATATATAAATTCAAATAATATGATGTTTTAATAATTATTATACATAATAATAATAATTTAATATAATAATAATTACATATGAGAATACTCATATAACATCATATGTAATAATATTTATACATAAATATAATTAAAATAATTATTATAAATATAGAATAAAAAATTATTATATATAATAATAATTGTATTTTTCTGTTATATTATATATAAATAAAATAACTACAGAAATTATATTAAAATTAATAATGAATATAAATTAAAAATTAATGTGAAAACTTGCTATATTTAAAAAAATGCGAATTTCTGTAATGAATTGCATCAAATAAGGAACTTTTAAAAATTCATTATTAAATATTAAACTAAAGTTTAAAAACGAGATGTGCAGCAATAATTAACAACACAGGCTTAATTTTTTTAAACCATCCTCTAACTCACTAATGATGCTAGAAATATCCATATCCAAAAATAGCACAAAATACAACAGAAGACTAAAAAAGCAGCTATCTTGAAGAACAAATAAAATGGAAATGATTAAATTTGCTGCGAAATCGAATTAAAATCGTCTGAAAGTAATAGAGTTATCGCGGGAAAAAACAATAAATATTAAGTCTAATATATGTTATCCTTATGGGAACTACATTGCCAGACGATAAAAAATATTAAGGTAACCATATTCTAATGTTATCGCCTATCTTGGCGAACATAAGCAACAAGTCATGTAGCCTCCTATATCAAATTAGCACCAAAATTATTTTTCGAATTGGAAGTGTGGAAAAAATACGACACGAAGAAGTTTATAAAACAAACATAATTATTCTCCAAAATATGTTGTGTCACCAATTTAGTCTAACTATTAAATTTTCACAACATTATGATAAAGTAATAAAGCATCATTCTCATATTTTACAGAGCTTACATGGAATTTCCGATGTGTTTCTTACATTAACATTTTGTTCAAAGTAGAATGTATAGGAAAGAAAGCTTCAGAGTAAACACACACTTAACATTTGTTTAATACATTTAATTAAAACAATGAATTCAATATATCCCCTTAATTTAATGTATTTTATTAATAAATTGTAATATTTTATACATTTTGATTGGTATTTTTTTTCTGAATTCAGTGTATTTTACTATTTTATTAAAAAAAATATCATATTAGGCATCTTCGAGGGAAAGCATACCCTTATATTTCTAATGCGATTTATCGAACTTTAATTCATTAGTTTCTTAAAATTTACTGATCGTCTATCCTTTGTTAATTTATAACGTGTTTTTCTTGTAATATTTCCTAAATTACTAAAATGTATTGTAATTGTTTCTAAAAAACATTTTTACTAAATTTTAACGAAATTTTATGAACTATTCTAAAGGATTTCAGTTTTAAAACAAATTGCATATAAAATAAAGACGCAAGATGAAAAAAATCTAAGATTTTATATGTCTAGACAAACTTTTATTTCATTATTCTCCTTGGAGAATATTTACTTAATCGACAAAAAGTGCAAGGAAATATTATGTTTGTATCACTTTAATCCTTTACAAGCATTAAAATTATTTATGAAAAGCTTAAAACGCTTTGTGCTTAAGTTTTCTTTGAAAAAATAGTTAATAAATAATATTTAATAGAAGACATTTTCACTTTAACACAGAATATTATGAATAAGTTATGAACATGTTAATATTTAATCAAGAGTGTAAATATAGGTCTTTTTCACAGATAATGTTTAATATACATTATAAAATTTGCGCTATATAGGAATGATAAACTTTTTATTATACATCAAATTAAGCAACTTGAAATGTGAAACATAAAGTAAAGCAAAGTTTTCTAAATATTTGTAAAAACATATTAAAACAATTATACTTTGAAAAATTCACAAAATTTAAAAATGCTGTCAACTATAACCCCTTTGAATATATAGTCGAATTCAACAACACCCTGTATTTGTGAATTTATTTTTTTTAATTTGTAAAATATATTTTTTGAACACCTTGAGATGAATAATTTCTGTGGTTTACATCACATATAAAAATGTGTCTGGTGTCTTTTACTCAACATTTGACACATGAAATGTTAATGTTTTCTGTACTGAAATTAACATCTATATAAACAGTTTGTTTGCCTTACTTCTGCGTAAATACTCTCCTACTCTTAGCAGATTAGCTTTATTTCGTAAACTTTGGGTGCTTTGGAATTTTTATTTTGTATCTATTGAGCCTTTTGAGAATTTGTTCCTCTTGAAAATATTGTGAAATACTTACGTCTAATTTAAACTAGAAATATTGTTATTTATGAAAAGTCTTGAGTAAAAACTGACTCCATAAGTCAAGGCATACTAAATTCATCATTAAAGTCATTTATAATACAATTTTTTTTCATTCCTTTTATTATTCTTTATTTTTAATTTTGCAACGCATGTATTGATTCAAATGTCATAATACTTTCATTCATAACTCCTTGAAAAACTTTCACAAAACTATTTTTAATACGCCACAGTGCAATGCACATCTCTTCATAAAATATTCTCATTTCAATCTCCCTGTATATTTTATCTCATTCATATTTATTACTAATGCATTCTTAAACACGCAAATATGGCTACACACATAGTGGAAAGAAGCAATATATTACAAGAAACCTCCTTCGGACTATTTCCTAGATTAAAATTCCATCCCAATAACTCAGTGAACTAGTTCCTAACTGTCTTGTGCTGTGTTCTAATTTAGAAACGAAACCACCTTCTCTTCAGATTCAGTCGATAAATATTCTTTTTTTTTAATTTTAAGCTGGGAATTATCTTTCAACGCAACACTTTCTATCTATATTAATGGCACTAACTCTTATATAAGTTCTTAAGCCTCTTAAAGCTTGGAAATCAAATTATTCCGATAATATATAAGTACGTATTAATTAATTACTCTTTTGTACATAAATTGCAACAAAAACTACACATAATAACCATCTTGAAGCTCTTAATAAAGCCTTTTAATTGTTTGCCTGTAGAAATATTCTTATACATATTAACAATTTTATGAAACCATTAATAGTTTTAGTGCCATATTTTACAATAATCGGGTATTAACTTTTAAAAATATTGCTTCACTAACTAATTTGATTGAATATTTGATTTTAGTAATAAATGCTAGCTTTTGTGGTTTATATAAGACAAAAAAGGTAACTCTACTTGTCTTTCATTTGATTTTAATCTTTTAAATTCAAGAAAAAAATGTGTCAACGATAATTAATTTGAAATAAAAATATTGCTTACATCAATTTAGTAGTATAAAATTCAAGGTTAAAAGTAAAAGCAATATATTTCTTCAAAATTTAATACTTTATTTAAGGGGACACAATACGATTCAATTGATAAAAATCGGTCAAAAAATCCAATATAATTTTTTTAGGCTAAATTATTTTTTATATATTTTTTTACAAACTCAAAAAATTTTAAACCTCTAAGTTTAAATAGCACAAAGTTATGATAACTTTTAAGTTTGTTTTTATTCACATTTCAATGGAAAATCAAAATTTTAAACAGACTTATCTCAGAAAGATAAGTCAAATCCTAAGAAAATCCTAATTTGTCTTCATTTAAAATGCTATGTCTTCTTTTTCTATCGTGTTTCTTACGTGGAAATTTTTTTCACTTATTGCTATTAGTGCATGAAACAAAAATTATATGCATTTTTCAATGAAATCAATACTTATTTTTTTTTTATAAAAATCAAGCCAGAGTTTACTTATTTTTTAAAGAATTTTCAATAGCCATTCATAAAAAGAAGTATTATAGGAATACCAATCATGTTATCACTAAACTCTTACCAACTTTTGTTATAGATAGATTAAAGTACTTATAAATCAAATTTCCTATTATGTACGTCAATTTTTGTTGGATGAGTAGCATTTTAAAATCGCTTCTTAAATTTCAAGTCGTTCCCTTAAAAAATTAAATGGTTAGATTTTTATGAAATATTGAGCTCAAAACCTGATTTACATCATACATACACATAGGAGGCAACCAAAAAAATTATGAAAATCATTAAATAAAAAAAAATTATGTAAATCGCACCAGTCCTTTTAAAATTGTATTTTCTGATTGTTTTTATATATAGTCATATTTCAAGCTTCTTAATAAAGAAATAATTTACCTTTAAATTTTTCATTTTTTACACAGTAAAGTTTAAATCTCCCTATATTCAAATAGAATAGAATCCGAATGCATTTTTAAAATTTCTGATCTCCTTTAATGCTGTAATAAAATTGCTATACAATGGACTCACGATAATCGCCTTAGTTCATAATTCTTTCAAAGCAGAATCAAACCATCCATTTAAATCTGATTATTTTTATCTGATCATTTCGAAGAACCACCTTAATCCTTCAGGCGATAATATTCAAATTTTAATCAGTAGTACTGCTTCTTTGAGCACGATCCAACTGTAAAGAAATTTATTTCCAATGCTAATTAAAATGCCCATAACTTACTATTCTTTCCTTTTTTTCAAGTTTTTGAAATATTCATAATATATCATCTTTTTCTTTTGAAGCTGGTAATTAGACCTCAGCTGATAATGAAGCAATTAATTTCTCATTTATCTTTAATCTTTTCTAAATTAAATGAATGGGCATTTTAATAACATGCACTGAATATATTATTTTGATATTTATTCCAAAATCTTTTTTTAGAATTATATTTAATTATAATTAGTTAAATGAGCATAAATTTTAATTTCCACTTAATGTGGTATCGTTTTGAAGAAATGGAAGATGATTTAAGGAACAAGCAGTAAATAATTATGTATCATTCTTTTGAAACTGATAGTGTTCTGCATATACTATCCAATATATTTACTCTTCCTGATGTCATATTGAAAAAAAGAAACCCTTGAAAGATTTTTATCACGCTTTTCAAATACTTTACTTTCTACAAGCACACATAATAATTTCGAAATGCACTTGTATTCTATGAGAACATGCAAAATTTTCAAAAACTCTTGTATGCTCGAAGCAAACATAATGCGTTGCAAATGCAATTGAATGCTGTAACCACACATACTGCATTTGAAATACACTTGTATTTTATAAACAAACATATTGCATTCGAAATACTTTTGTACTCTATAAGCACTCCTAATGCTTCCCAAATACACTTGTATTCTATATGCACATGTAATGATTTCAAATATGCTTGTATATTTCAAGCACACATAATGATTTACAAATGCACTTGTATGCTATAAAAACACATACTGCATTCGAAATACACTTGTACTACATAACACATGTAATACTTTTTATTAATTATACTTGTATGCTGTAAGCACACATATTGCTTTCCAAATACACCTCTTTATTATAGGGACAAATATGTTATTTGAAATGCACTTGAATGCTATAAGCACACGCCATGCATTTTAAGTACTTGTATGCCATAAGAACACATATTGCATCCCCAATGCACGAATATACTGTAAGCATCCATAGACCTTTCCAAATGAGCTTGTTACATCCATGTATCACACAATACACAAATTTTTACATTAGACTCGACTTATTTCTTTTTATAATAGGCAAAACTGATGTAAAACAGATACAAGCAATGTACAAACTCTTTTGTTTTATTATACGTCCTTTTATAACAAGCAAAATTAACACATTTCGTACGCCATAGTTTTAGAATTCATGCATGGAATAATTTTCAGACATGCAAGAAACGTGTCAATGATTATTATGCTATCATTCAAATATTTATTGTGGCTAGTTCAGCGTTTCTCAAAGTGTGGGGTGGTCCCCCTGGGGGGGGGGCGAGACTGAAAAGTCAGGAACAAAAGATTATTGTTAAAAAATTATTAATTTACTGTTTGTAAACGAACAAAGTATATTCTGACATGATAAAAAATAAAATACACACGTACACTGATACAATACACTTATAAATATATCAGTCAGTACAATGGATTTTATAATTAATTAAACAGATAATTACCAGTGACCTTATGGATTTGTATTAACACATATCTTGATAATTTGTACGGTTTATAATTAATTCCCTTAAATACCTATTAAAAGTTGCGCAATTCGCTCCTCAATGCCATCGTTTTCCATGTAGGCACGCGTATGTGATGTATTGGGGGGGGGGGGGAAGAAAAGGAATAAATAAGCAGATCCTCTGAAACAAGTAAATCCTTCGCAAACACACACACAGTCAAGGTCCTTTTGTGGCATTCCAAAGCTTTTGGAATAATTTCATGGATAGCAGTGTACAGAAAAAATTGTATTTCGGAAAGATGAAAAAATACGTTCAGAAAATAAATGCTTTGGCTGAGTGAGACGTATATATACGCCAGTAGCACTTAAGAGGTTGAAGTCGCTTTAACGTCAAAGTATAGCATAATTGAATGCAATACAGTTTTGTTGTATGGAGAAGGGGGGGGGGCGATGAAAATTATGATTAAATATTGGGTCGCGAATATTGGAAGTTTGAAAAGCACTGGGCAGTTTATCGTTGAAATAAATATCTATTTTGGCTTTTAAAAATTATTGAGTGGAAATCATTAAATATGTTATGATAACTGTATATTTATATTATTTATACCCCCACCCCCAAAAAATAATAAAACAACCTTAGTTAAATCTAAAATTTAGGTTAATTATAAAATATTTTTATAAGTAAAGATTGTAGCCACACGTAATGAGAAACTCCTTTTATAAGCTAACAGCATTCCTTAATTAAATTTTCTAAATAATCTATTAGTATCCTAGTTAATTTGTTTTAAAACCATTAGCACTGAAATAACTTTTCATCGATTGCAATGAGAATTCCAATAATTATTTTTTTGTTAAAAACTGAATCAATAAAAATGTGATGTATGATATATAAAAATTAAATACGAATAATTTTAAAAATATTCGTACACCAAATGGCCTGAATCTATAATAATGTTTAAGTAGTTTTACTCGTATGAAATACAATTTTATTCACGAATTTCTTGAGGTAATTTAATTTTTTTCAAAGAGCCTTTATTGTGATACAGAAATTTATTCATAATCTCATTATTGCAAAAACTTTTGCAAAACTATTTTTAATGACCTGTTCCACAAAGGCACATAATTTTTTCTCATTAAAATATATTATGTATTTTGCCTCATCCATATTTATGGTGAATACGTCCTAAAGACACAAGCAAAGCAAACGAACAGAAATAATGTAATACAAATATTTACAAGAACTATTTTGCGAAATATTTTCTAGATTAAAGTCTCCCTACAAGATGTCTGGAACTAGTTTTAAGTCCCCTAGAGGCAGGTGTTATCTTTAGATTCCTTCACTTTCAGATTTAAATTGATATATATATATATATATATATATTATATATATATATATATGTATGTCATGTTTGAAAAGATTAGCTTTAAAATTAAGGGAGTAAGAAATAAAAATAGAGCGAACTCTTTATCATCACGTAAGGATTTGTGGGTAAATAAGCCTATTTAAGGGGACGGTGGACCTTTGAAATTAATTTCTTAAATTGTTATCTTAATTAGCTGAAATTGGAATCAATATAGTAGATGATCACTATAATTCACAATTTAAATATTTTTTTTAAAAAAATAAATTATAATTTGATTTTTTAAAAACTTTTTAATTTTTTAAAACTTTTTTTAAAAATGCTCTTTGCGCGTTAGTTTTTAAGATATTGTCTTAATTTTTGTTTAATATGTATATGAACTATAACTAAATATATCTGTGCATGGATTTTAAATTCAGAATAAAATTTGATGAAAAAAAATACATTTCTATACTATATGAAATATTTCACCAATTATCACACATTCAAGGTAATCAAAACAACGTAAAATATAATCCGTTAAATTTTTAACAAAACCAATGCACAAATTTGTGAATTATATCATTTTTTATAACTTGTAAAAATTTTAAAGAGATACGATGAAATATGAAACGCAAGGAGCATTTTACGTAATCATGAAAAGAGAAAATTCACGAACTGAGAAAAACACATTTTAAACATTTATTTGTGTAATATGAAATAATAAACAAAATTTTACATAATTACTTACCCTTACATGAAAATCAAACATATAAGAGATTATTACAGTAGAAATCTAATAAATATTTTAAAATTTATTATATTTAGTTATAAATTGAATAATTCAAGTTATAGCATCCGCAAAGCTGATATTTATAAAAAAACATAGAGTGGCAAGACATTCACTTAAAATTTACCAGCACAATATGATAATCCTTCAGATTTTATATTTTTGTTTTCTATTGTATTAGAAATTTTTCGCTTCTTAATTCTTTTGTCTTTTGCAGTTTGAAAAGTTTTAATTCTACTTTTGCTTTAATTGGCGGTCATCTCTCGTTTCACTAATTTGCATCGAGGGTATGGAAGTGTTTTGATGCACGTTTCTCAAGGTAAATATAGGGATCCAAAATTAAACTCACTTACTGCTGTTACAACAGATATTTCCAATCTTTTCTTTGATTGGAAACTTTCTTTTTGGCAGTGACTCCAGATAACACTGTGCAAACATTCATTTGCATTTTGATTTTTACCTAAGTACACCGGGACAATATCTCGTTGCTTGCTAATCTCTGGTACACAGGGAGAATCTTCGCAACAACCTCCTCAGTTAATTTTGTCTTCATAACTGAATGACTTTGAGGGGATTCTCCATTCGCCAAAGCTCTTTTATAAAAACACCAAGAAAGTTTGCCATCAGGACATTTGTTGTGTTTCGGTTTGGTGTATGTGGAGGAACAATGATAAAGTGTGGCATATATTGCACTTTTCATTTTTTCTACTTCATTGCAATTATCTTTAATGGCTTTTCTGTAAAAATTAGTTAACTTAACTAATGTGGTTTCTTTTAAACTACCAACCTTTTTGCCTCCAATACAAACACCTTTGCTTCGCCACTCTTTCACCTTGCTGCGTAAACCAGTTCCTAAGCGTTTTAAAATATGGTTGATACATTCTTCTTTTTTAATTTTTTTATCTTTTCCGTAAATGTTCAGCGATATCAGACGTTGGAATGTTTTTGAATCTCCGTCTGATAGTATGCAAGTGTAGCACATATTGCACTCCTTGATGGATCTTTGCCACAAAATTGCAGCAGCTTCCATTTCCATACTAGACGAGGAACCTGTATGATTTATCTGACATTCAGATTTGTGACCTTCATACCAAATTGCAAAATCTGGACTATCCCTCGAAAGGTCTCTTACTGCTGTAGTACATTCCGTACAATACTTTGACAGTATTTCATAATCTATTACTAAGCCTGTCAATAAATCAATTACAACTCCTATCCCGTACAGTGATTTATATCCCCGCTTTTGCCAAGATCCATCAAATGACACAGTTATGTCTAAAACACCAGTTTTCTTACTTTCATTGTTCAATTCAAGATGTTGCTTCCTAACTATATTTCTCGCAACTTCGAGGATCTGATGTTTTCTTCTGATTGTTTCCTCTCTATTTTCTTCGGACAAAATTTTAATGTGCTTCGAAAAAGATTTTTTGTCCATTGTATTCATACCAGTCACTAATGAAAATAGTTCCAATCCTGCGTGACCTTTCCCAAGTCTTGAAAAAGAAGAAACCATTTTTTTTGTTAATGTCAAAAAAATTTTTTGTCTTTTACACGTGCACTTGAAAATGAGGAATTCAATACTGCCTCACAACTAGAGCAAACCAATTCTAGTTTTGATGCCATACCCAGCTGCGTTGTTTTTATAATATTTAAATTATTCATATCACATTCAGGGCACTTTACAGTTGACAGTAAATTCTTCCATACATTTGTATCAACTAACACATAAGTTGGATCATTTTGTTCACTTATCACATGTTCTGCAGAAGTGTGTGAGCTTAGAAGAGACAGCTTTCTTTCTGTTGCTGCATTCAGTTCACTAGAATTTAATGGGTAAGTGTTTACTTCATTATTTTCATAGTTAGAGGACACATTACCACTTGCATCAGGGTCAATTTCATGTAAACTTTGATGCTCCAGTTCTATTTCTCCAGAGGCCCATCTTTTCTTTGCTTTTAGCAAAGCCTGCATTTTACGTTTTGATGGCCTTCCTTTTGGAACATGATACCGAGAACTAATTCTGTGCATTGTACAAATACTGTTGGAATGATTAATTTATCAAGAAAATTATTTTATTGAGTATTCAAATGAAAGAAAGGAAAACTTTGAAAAAAATAGACCTACAATTACGTCCGAAACGACTAAGTATGCTGTGTAATAACAGATGTGAAACAAGCGCGCTAATACCATGTAAACAAACAAAGCAGAAGTAGAAGTTGAAGTTCCTATCAGAATCCTTCTTCATAAAATATGCCATGAAAAAATAATAATTGAGGCTAAGCATATGCTAGAAACTAAATATGAATAGTTCTTGTTTACGTTCAAATGACAGGGCCACGCCCATTTAAATAGTCGATGGCGCCATGTTTAATTCTTAGATTACTCATAATTCAGTAATTATTAGTCAAAATGAAAAAAATTCTTCGACAGAATCATTCTCTGAAATAAATACAATATTAGTAGTATAAAAAATAAAAATCGCAATTTTGACCAAATTTTGAGATTTTGAAGGTCTACCATCCCTTTAAAGGTGGAGCAAGCGCTGACGAAGGCGAACGAGTACTGGAGAGAAGTAGCTGGTGGACTCCTGGCCGGATTACCGTCTATTGTTCTATAGTGTTGCGCGCCAAAGGGACGCCCTATTGGATATTAGAATACTATAGAAGAAATAAAGAAGAGTTTAATATAGAATGCCTCATCATTTAACCGGCAGGCCTGGGGCCTGTCATATATATATATATATATATATATAAATTTTTATCGACGAAATAACCAACAGTTGTAGAGTGTTTTTCAATTATTGCGGAAGTATCTGAGCTAAATGTTTACATTTCACTGCTTTCTAACCTTCTTTGTGCTATTCAAATTCACCAATTTCGCTGAGATTTTGAAATCAAACAGAAGAAAAAATGTGTAACTTCGATGTGGACATTTGTCAAAGTTTCATATGATCTTTTACTATGCTTAACCATTCAAGATAGTTATTCAAATGCCAAATCTGAGTTATGTTTTAAATGTAATCGATCTCTAAGTTCATACAACACATTCATACTAACTAAATAACATAGTTTTATTAATTTTCTTCCATTTCTATAAATTTTCTTAACTAATAAACTAGAAACGTTTTTTCTCTTTGACCCCGTTGCTTTCAATTTCATTTAAGCAAATGTACAAAAAAAAGCTACATTCTACTTAGGAGTACATACATAGAGCAGAAAAATACAATGCTGAATCTCTAATGATGTCTTTACCCATAGGTTTGGCTCAATTAATACAAGTCCGGAAGCAGTAGTAGATTTATTCTAATTTTTAATTTCAGAAACATTTGGTTTGAAAAAGCTAAATCAGTGTTTCTCAAACTGTGGGGCTCGCTCCCTAGGGGTGTGGGTGTGATAATTATACGAGGGGACTACGAGTATATTGAAAAGTTGAAAACAAAAGATTATTTAAAAAAATTATTAATTTACTGAAAATGAACAAAGTACATTCTGACATAAAAAAAAATAAAATATCCGTATACACTGACATAATATACTTACAAGGGGTGATCAAATGAAAAGGTACGAAACGACGTAAAAATGAAACAGTTAAATATTTGCATATTCCGCCAAGGGAGAATGTAGCGAGACATCTCGGGATGCCATTGGAGACTCTGACTGGGATCGGATCATGCGCGGGTGCCCGCAAGCGCAGGAGAGAGCAAAGGCTCTTATAAAAAGCGGCGTCCAAATGATGCGAGCACAGAATTACTCGAGCACAGAAAAAGCATTAACTCCGATGTGTACTGTGAGACACTCCGACGCCTACGCAGGTCCATCAAGAACAAAAGACCGGGGCTGCTCACGGAGGGTGTGGTTCTGCTCCATGATAACGCGCGTCCACACGTCTCCAGAGTCACACAAATGGAACTGGACAAGTTCCAATGGGAGACGTTGGACCATCCGTCCTACAGTCCGGACATGTCACCCTGCGATTTCCATGTGTTGGGTCCACTGAAGAAACACCTGAAAGGAAAGCGTTTAAACTCGGACGACGTACTCAAGGACACTGTGAAGGACTGGGTCTCGTCACAGCCACAGGAATTCTGGGAACAAGGAATCCTGCGGCTTGTTCATCAGTGGGATCGTTGTGCTCAGGCTATGGTGTATATTTTGAATAAAGTCTATATTTGTACCCACCGTGTCGTTTCGTACCTTTTCATTTGATCACCCCTTGTAGTACTGTATCAGTACTGCACAATGTATTTTACAATTAATTTAACTATACAAAGTTAAGAACATGGGCTCTTGTCACACATATAAAGAATTATATACAAAAAATAACACTTATTTTGATAGTTTATAAGGTTTATAATTAACCCCTTTACTACAGATTAAAAGATACGTAACTCACTCCATGATGTCTCCGTTTTCCACGTAGGCACGCATATGTCATATATTGGGAGGAGAAAAAAGGAATAAAGAAGTAAATCATCTAAAATAAGTAAATATTTCGTAAACACTATCAACGACCTTTTGTTGCATTCCAAAGTCTTCGGAAATATTGTATGGATAGCAGTACACAGAAAAGTCGTACTTCGGAAAGACGTATATATATGTTCAGGACAATTAACGCTTTGACCGAGTGAGACGTTTATGCACGTCATTTACACTTAAGAGGCTAAAGTTGTATTGTAGCCTTAGCGTCAAAGTACTGTATTATTGAAATCAATACATTGTTATTGTATAGATGAGGCTATGGATGAAAACTATGGTTGAATATTGGGTCACAAACATTGAAAGTTTGAGAAGCATTGGACTATATTATTTCACGTTTAACCGTGTTTATATTTTTATTAAACAGTTATTGATAGATAGAGTTACTACTTCAAAAATTCTTTTCTAGTCTACAATAACGCTTTAAGTGCTTTTCATTTTCATTTTGTATTCATTGGGTATCCACTGTTTAAATATAATTCTATAATTAATGTGTAAAAGGCAACACAAATAACCGCCAATATATATAATGGTGCCGAGAAAACAAAAAAGATATTTAATCCGACAATCAAAGGTAACAAATTTCTTTTTATAACTTTCAGTTGTTTGGCTGTTACGAGAGAGAAAAAACTGAGTTAGAGTAATCTACTGCCATCTAAATATCAATCATTGTTTTAGAAAAATAAGATTTTTATTTGAAAAGAAATTAATCTTTCTCACTAAGAATCCTGACTTAAGGCGATATGGTACCCTAAAAATCATTAAACTGTCGAAAAAATTTTTATTGGTTTATTTGATACCCCGAATCTTTATAAATTTATCTTTAAAATTTATTTTTATAAATTTATCTTATTTATTTATTAATCTTTATATATGCCTGAAAAATTTCAAAGCTTTGTCTGTATTTTTCATTAATGGAGCAATGTTTGATGCTAAACAGCAACTACCACCCCTACATTTCAGATTATCTGCTAGAAAAAAAAGCATGATAAAAAATGAATTATTTTTCTAATGCGCATCAATGAGATTAACATTATATATGCAGTAATAAATCATTTTAAGAAAGAATTGTGCAATTCAGGCAAAAATTCTAGTTTGCGAATTATTTACTGGAAGATCAAATGGATTTGGTCAAGATTTAAAAGTTGTGCGTGCTTTTTATGATATTATTATGAATGAAATTAAAACTTCAAAAAGGACTCTCCCAAAGCACAAATACTAAATCTCATTTTGATAACTCAGATAATTAAAAATCTAATTCGCAAGAATAGAAAAACTCTCCAATTTTTATATATTTGTTTTTGGTGATATATACATATCCCCTGCGTGAGAGATTCACCACTTTTATTATTAAAATATTTTAAGATATTTAGTTAAAGAAATGCAGATATACGTACAGTTCTTAGATTTTGATGTATTTTACCTATAAATTGTTATTTGATTTTGCTTTAATTCGTGTACAATATTTAACATGCGAAGGCTTTTAAAATCATGGAAATAAAAAATAAAGGCATAAACACCTTTTGTACATGTTGTGCATTAGCTCTGAGTATGGAATTAGCTCTGAAGTGTGTGTATTTTTTTTTTAATAATTATTAAGATAAAGTGTTTTATGAAATATTGATCTTTCATTTCTCTTTTTCTATATATTCATTATGGCAGTATACTGTTTAATTGTTCTACATTTGTGTACTTTTTTATGGTAAGTAGTTTTAAATAAACTAATTAACATTTCATAAAAGTTTTAGACTATTCGATGAATATTATATCATGCTATTCATGGAATGAAAACTTCAAACTCATATTTCTCCATGTTGAATTTTTGAACATATACTGTTATTCAAAACCCTAAGGCTTTTTTGATAATTGAAGTATGGATTTGAAATTTTTTATACGTATTCTGAAATGTATGTTTTGTAAAACTGTGCATCGAATTAGCTCTAACATGTTTAGTACTTTTTCTAAAAAATTTCAAAATCAAGATTAATGTTTTTTGGGAATTTTTGGAAATTTAACTATAGAAAAATTAACAAAAAAATAAAGAACAGTAGTAGAAAAAACCCATGCACAGTTTTATGTAGTATATTAAAAGGTAGTTGGAAAAACTTTTTTTTTAAAGAAAAGAGACCTATTTAAAAAAGGCTTAGGTATTTAAAACAATGCTTAAATAAGCTAAAAAAATTTAAATTTTACAAACATTTTGCAACAAATAAAAAAAATTTTGTGTGGAATTATTATTAAATATTAACCTTTATGAAATACAATTAAAACCAAATATCAAACATTAAAAATAAAAAAAAATTTGAAGTTGGTACCATGTTGCCTTAACTTAAATGGCCTTTCTACAAATGTACTCGTCAATGACAGAACGTATGAAACATGCCCTCAGGTCTCTCCCCTGACTCCACTAACGATCCTTACAGTTAGTGGTGAGAGAGATCTTTTACGGGTTTGGGGGATAGTCTTTTTTACGATCACTTAGCTGTCAGGTTCTGTCATTACTTTATGTCAACTTTCACCTTTATAAACCTGGATTCTACCAATATTAACCAATTTGTGCCGTATTAACCCATTGATTGCAAAGTGAATTTAGAATTTCTTGCCCCGGGTGCCGAAGTTTTATT